>BQNB010004832.1:0-105499 GCA_026074375.1 Tanacetum coccineum
TTGATGAATATAGTGCGAATCTAGCATTGAGGGCTGAGCTTGCCAAAAAGGAACACATGATTGAAATGCAATTTTTTGATGAAGTTGTACTTAGATGTTCATGGCTTGAAAATCGTTGTGTTAATCTTGAACTTAAATTACAAAACCAAAAAGAAAGTTTTCTGAATAACAAATCTTTAAACAATCAAGATGCTCCTTAAATTCAGGAATTTTTCAATATAAATGAATGGCAAGCGAAGCTCAAAGTAAAAGATGTCTCCATTGCTAATTTGAGAAAACATATTGAGAGCTTAAAATGAAAGAATGTGATTGAAAAGGATGCCACACCAAATAAGGCCAAAATTATTGCTCCCGAAATGTTTAAGCTTGATTTAGAACCATTATCTCCTAAAGTTTTGAAAAATAGGGATGCTCACATAAACTATATTAAGCATACTCAGGAAAATGCATATATTCTTTGGGAATTAGTCAAAAATGCTAGGGCACTTAGACCTTTAGACATTGATTTAGACTATGCTTGTAAATATGCTAAAAGAATTCAGGAAGTGTTAGTTTATGTTACTGCCACATGCCTTAGTTTCACAAAACCTAATGAGAAATTGGTTGTGATCACACCGTTGAATAGAAGCAAGAAAGTTAGGTTTGCCGAGCATGCCACATCATCAAGTAGCACTTATAAATAGATAAATTCCCATAAAACACAAGATTCTAACAAACCTGTATTGCCTTCTACAGGAATGAAGAGTTCTACTAGTGTTATCAGATCACAACCTTCAGGAAATACCAAGATCAATAAGATCTCGCAAACAACCAGTAGAAACATGAAGAATAAAGTAAAAGACCACCCTAGGAGCGTTAAGTCTAGTTTAAATAAAACGAATAGTGTTAGTGAACCTGTTTGTAATGTGGATGTTAAGCATACATCGTAAAATTGAATTCTAAATTAATTTGTGTTAAATGTAATCAATGTATGTTTGATGCAAATCAATGATTGAGTGTTTTCCTTGAAATTTGGTTAAATGAAGTGAATGTGCAATTCTACATTAAATCTGCTAAGAGATAAAAAAAGAAGCATCTTGAAAACCTAACTGGTAAGTGTTCACTATTTAGGATATAGGTTGGAAACGCTATAGACGAACCTTAACATATTGGAAAACTCTGCCCTATGTGAAACTAGATCACCTCCACTAAAGTAGAGCCTCTTAAGGAAAACACTTTAAAATCAGTAACTACTACTAATTTAGAGATTAAGATATACCGTAGGAAAACCCAAGTTGTAAAATCGGTAGATTTGAACAGTGAACCTAGTATCTTAGGATCTAGACCTACTAACATCACGGAACCCAACAAACATTGGGGATCCACTATTTCAAATTCTCCATCCTCTTCTTTTGTCAATTTCAGGTTGTCCATGTTGTTCTCTGGTATCTGGACTCCAGATGCTCCAAGCATATGACGGGAAACTGCTCTCAGCTCATTAACTTTGTTCATAAATTTTTGGGTACTGTCAGATTCGGTAACGACCAGATTGCAAATATTATGGGCTATAGTGACTACCAGATGGGCAATGTTATGATTTATCGGGTTTACTATGTGGAAGGGTTAGGACACAACTTATTTTTTGTTGGACAATTTTGCGATTTAGATCTCGAAGTCGCTTTCGCAAACATACTTGCTACATTCGTGACTTAGAAGGTGTTGACCTACTCAAGGGATCAAGGGGCTCTAATTTATACACTTTGTCTTTGGAAGATATGATGCTATCCTCACCCATTTGTCTCTTGTCTAAAGCCTCAAAGACCAAGTCTTGGTTATGGCATCAATGTTTGTTACATTTAAACTTTGATTCTATTACTACACTTGCTAAACAAGGACTGGTCCGTGGGCTGCCCAAATTGAAGTTTCAGAAGGATCACTTATGTTCACCTGTGCTCTAGGGAAAAGCAAGAAACACACCCACAAACCCAAAGCTGAAGACACCGTTCAAGAAGAGCTCTATCTGCTACACATGGACCTTTGCGGGCCAATGAGGATTCAAAGTATCAATGGACGGAAATACATACTGGTCATTGTTGACGATTATTCTTAGTTTACTTGGGTCAAATTTTTACGATCAAAGGATGAAGTTCCAGAGTTCGTAATTAAGTTTTTTAAAATGATTCAAGTTCGTCTCAACGCGATAGTCTGAAATATTAGAACCAATAATGGCATAGAGTTTACCAATCAAACCCTAAGAGATTACTATGAAGATGTCGGCATTCCACATCAAACATCTATTTCTCCCTCTCCACAACAAAACAGCGTTGTCGAAAGATGGAACCATACTCTTGTGGAAGCTGCACGAACCATGTTGATATTCTCGAAGGCTCCGTTATTCTTTAGGCAGAAACTGTTGCGACAGCTTGCTACACACAAAACCAATCCTTAATCCGTAAACATCACAACAAAACACCATATGAACTTCTCCATAACAGGAAAACTGACTTATCTTACCTTCATGTATTTGGTGCTCTATGTTACCCCACTAATGACAGTGAAGACCTTGGTAAGTTAAAACCTAAAGTTGATATTGGAATCTTTGTTGGTTACGCTCCTGCAAAAAAGGCTTACAAAATCTACAAAAAAAGAACTCATTGAATCATTGAAACCATTCATGTTACTTTTGATGAGCTGATAGCGATAGCTTCTGAACAATTCAGTTCATGACCCGGGCCTCAACTCTTGACTCCTGGAACACTCAGTTCAGGACTCGTGCCAAACCCTCCTTCTCCAACACCGTATGTCCTGCCAACAAATAAGGACTAGGATACTTTGTTTCAGTCAATGTTTTTTGAGTACTTCAATCCTCCATCTAGTGTTGCTTCTTCAGTTCCTGTAGTCGTTGCTCCATATCCTGCTGATTCAACCGGTTCACCTCCCTCGACATCAGTTGATCAAGATGCACCATCTCCAAGTACCTCACAAACCCCTTAAGAAACACAACCTCCAGTTATTCCTTCTGGTGTTGAAGAAGAGTTTCATGATATTGAAGTTGCACATCTCGATAACGATCCCTTCTTTGGTGTTTTAATTCCAGAACTAAATTCTGAAGAATCTTCTTCAAGGGATGTTATTCCAACGAATGTGCACCCACTCAATCAACCACCTAAACACCTCAAAAATGGACCAATGATCACCCACTGGATAATGTAATTAGAAATCCTTCTCGACCTGTCTCTACACGTCATCAACTACAAAACAAAGCTCTGTTTTGCTACTTTGATGCTTTCCTTTCTTTAGTTGAACCAAAGACTTACAAAGAAGCTTTGAAAGAATCCTGTTAGATCGAAGCCATGCAAGAAGAATTAAATGAGTTCGAATGTCTTGAAGTTTGGGAGCTCGTTCCTTATCCAGATCGTGTCATGATAATCACTTTGAAGTTGATCTTTAAGGTGAAATTAGACGAACTGGGAGGTGTTTTGAAAAACAAGGTTCAGTTAGTTACAAAGGGATATCATTAAGAAGAGGGCATTGACTTTAAAGAATATTTTGCTCTATTTGCATGACTAGAGCCATCCGTATTTTTATTGCATATGCCGCTCACATGAACAAGATCATCTAACAAATGGATGTGATAACTGCGTTCATGAATGGTATACTACGTGAAGAGGTCTACGTCAGCCAACCAGATGGATTTGTAGATCAAGATAATCCCAATCATGTGTACAAGCTCAAGAAGGCTCTTTACAGGTTAAAGCATGCTCCAAGGGCTTGGTATGATTTGTTATCATCGTTTCTACTCTCCTAAAAGTTCTCCAAAGGCACGGTTGATCCTACATTATTCACTCAGAAAGAAGGCAAAGACATCTTACTGGTACAAATCTATGTAGATGGTATAATATTTGTGTCTACTGATCTGTCACTTTGCAAAACATTTTCTGAAATAATGTGTTCAAAATTCAAGATGTCGATGATGTGCAAACTGTCATTTTTTTCTAGGACTTCAGATTTCTCAAAGTCCTAGAGGCATATTTCTTAACCAATCCAACCCAGTGGATACTCCTATGGTGGAGAAATCCAAACTAGATGAAGATCCACAAGGGAAAGTCGTTGATCCTACACGTTATCATGGAATGATTGGTTCCCTTATGTATCTCACATCTAGTAGACCAGACCTTGTATTTGATGTTTGCATATTGTTAGGATTGATAAAAGTGACGATCTTATTGAGATAAATATCTTGTAATAAATAGTGAATTAATATTGTGTAATAGGGTAAGTAAAAGGCACAAGACTTGGCTAAATAGAAAAAGTTTAAAAGTCAAAGGGGCTAAATGGTAAAAGTCTAAAAGTCAAGGGCTTTATGCTCATTATTGTAAATGGGTATAAATACCCCTCCACCACCTCATTTGTGAGGTGTGTCTTGTATGTGTATTCAAGTTTCATTTTATTATCCTCCTCCCTCTTTCTCTCTCTACTTTCTCTCTCTAAACTTATCACTATATTGCTTATTAATCCTGAATTTCAGACCTCACAAGTGGTATCAGAGCTACAGGAGTGATTTAGTGTGGTTTTGGAGAGCTTATTCTGACTGCTTATTACAGCAGCTTATTTTGAGCTTATTTGTGCTTTTTCAGTCCTGATTTGTTGTGCTTATTATGTCATTTTCAGCTTATTCTGATTTTTGTGTGCTTATCGAGTCAAATCTGCTTATTAGCTTATTTTATGCTTATTTTGCTAATTTCAGTTGTGTTTGATGCAACTGAGTTTGATTGCTTACGGTTTTATCGTAAGAATCTTGGCAAGATTAGTATAAAATCTGCTTATTTATGCTTATTTTTGAAATTCAGCAGATTTTTGAGTCAAAATCAGTAAAAGTTGTTTCAAAAATAAAATTCAGTAAAAAGTTTGTTACAACAACTTTGACTGGTCAAACTCAGTAGTGTAACTGATTTTACTGAATTTGACACTCAAAGTTGGAAGCTTGTCTTTTGGGTCAAACTGGTCAAACTCAGTAGTGTAACTGATTTTACTGAATTTGACACTCAAAGTTGGAAGCTTGTCTTTTGGGTCAAACTCAGTAGTTCTCCAGATCAATGTGATGAAGCCAAAGTTAAGGACGGTTTTGATGAGATTGAAACGAGAAACATTGAGTTGGAATATCGTGTAGTGTCATTAATTAAGGAGAATGAACATTTGAAGTTGACTTACAAAAACTTATTTGATTCAATCAAAAAGTCGCGAGTCCAAACAAAAACTTCAAATGTAACACAAGACGAGGCAGAAAATCTGAAGTCTCAATTGTTTGAATTTGCTGAAACTAAGTTCAAAAACATTCTCAAAAAAATTGAACTTTTCAAAAAGAAGCAGTTGGATATTTTTGAACTTAACATGGAATCGGGGGAGAATGTTTGTGATAATGCCAAATGTGAGTTTCAAACAAAGTTTATCGAGCTTGAAAATGTTTTAATTCAACAAACAAAAGATTTTGATGATGTCAATCTTGAATTGTCCAACAGAACTGCTAAATTTGAGGCGTATTTTGAAAAACTTGTAAAAACGAAAGTTGTTCTTGAACGACAATTGGCTCATAAGGTTGATGATTCTAAAGCCGAAAAGGATTCATTTTTGAAAGAAATTAATCATTTGATAACTCAATTGGAAAATCTGAAAGGATGAGTGCTCTTGGAGTAGTCGGTCTGGCCTTGAACCTACGTGCCTATGACTTCGTTTCTCAGGAAATTCGCGCGGCGGAAGATCAAACTAAGTTTGATAAAGATTCAATTTTGGGAAAACCACCAGCTGATAAATTGTTGATAAACTCTCAAATTTCAAAATCATGGTTTACTCCCAAAGTTGATATGCAAAAGAGTTTGTCAAAACCAGTCACTGCACAGTCTTTGCCTAAAAATGAAAAAGATCAGCTTTTAAAACGAATTGCATATTTGGAATCAAAATTGGCATCACAAGATATTCGTTCTTGTCAAAAAGAATATCATGAGTTGAGAACTTTGTATAATGCTTTGAAAGTAAAGTTTGATTCTCTTAATCGGAAAAGGAGGGAAACCAATGTTTCAAAATCTTCAAAACCTAGAGAAAGTGTTTCAGCAAAGGTTCACACGGGTGAATCCTCAAAACCATTTTCAAGAAGGGTTTCTCAGTTTACAACCTATTCTTTGCAAAAAGATAGGAAGTTTTCTAAGAATTCTCAAAGTTTTGAAACACTTACTCCTCAAAAGGGTTTTAAGAAAAGAGCTTCAAATGCAAAGCATCAATCTTTTGAAACAACTTATCACATTCTTGTTTTACACCGGTAAAACAAGTGTGGAGGCCAATTAAGGAATCTCAAACTTTTGAAGCATCTACTTCTCAAAAGAGTTTTAAGACAAGAACTTTAAAGGGAAAGAATCAAGTTTTTGATCCACACTCTCGTTTTACACCGGTAAAACAAGTGTGGAGACCAAAGCAAAGTCATTTGAAAACTTTCAAATATTCCAAATCAGAAATGTTTTCACTGCAAAACAAGAATGACTTGGCTTTGAAAAACAAAAACAATGGAAGATTGTCAAACGCTTCAAAAACGAATTTCCAGAATGATACTTCAAATGGTAACAATAAATGGAAATTTTCTTCATCGACAAGATTTAAAAATTCACATGAAACACCGAGTTTCAAAAATCAATGGAAAATCAAAAGGAATTTTAAATCTCCGTTGATTCCACGAGCGCTGTTTTCAAATGAAACACCGGTTTCAAGCCCTCGTTGGAACTCAACATCTTTACATCGAATTGACACAACTTCAAAATGGTTTTCAACACTTGGCAAACCCGTTAGCACCGTGCTTAAATGGGTTCCAAAGGTTGTTGTCTAAATTCGATGTCGATGGTTTGTATTCAATTGACAGATTGCAACCCGGTCTTCAAATAAAAGGGAAGTGTACGTTTCAGTGCGCTTTACCTTCAAAAGAAGAGAAATCTTCTTGTTTTGAGCAAAAATTATTCAACTGTTTCCAAACGATTTTCAAAAATCTTTCAAAAGTTTGCTCATCAAAATGGCTTGTTATTAAATTTCAGATAACAACCCGGTTTTCAAATAAAAGAAAAGTGTACGTTTCAGTGCGCTTTATCTTCAAAAGAAGAGAAATCTTCTTTGTCCCGAGCAATTTTTTATCAACATCATTTCAGAAAGTGTGCTCGCGACATATGATTTCTAAGTAAATGTCATCTTAGGACTCATTCTTCATATAAAGGAAAGTGTACATTTTTGTACATTTATCCTCGCAACGGGAAGCTTACAACTTCTCGGACTTGAGCTATTTCATTTAAGATATTCCAAATCTTGAGCTCAAGTAAAATGGTATACAAAAGTTTGAACACAAATTTTCAAGAGTTATTCAAAAAGATTTTTCAAAATCTTTCAACTTGTGTGTTCAACACTCCCTTTCTCATTCAATCATTTGATTTATATCTATTTTTGAGGGGAGTTTTTCAAAACCAAGTGTTTGATGTTGAACACAATTTTCAAGGATTGTTCAAAAAGATTGTTAAAATCTTTCAAATTGTATGTTCATCACTCCCTTCCTCGTTCACCCATTTGATATATTTTTGAGGGGGAGTATAAAGGAAAATGTTTTGAACAAATGAATAATAATCGATTTAAAAGTAGTTGTTGACAAGTGTGTTTATATCGATAAGCGTGCAAATGGTGAAGATTGTGTCCGGTTACGACCGTTTCCTGAAATTAACAGGATGAGGAGTGAGCAATCTACTGACCATACGTTTTTGATATCGACATACTTTGACGCAACTAGGTTTTCAAATTTGTTTAGAACATTCAGAAAGGTTCCAAATCATAATCATGCTATATCCGTTTTCTCCCATGTGTTTTCAAAATCTCATATAGCTATTTTAATCCATTGATATCAAAAATATCTTATGGTATGCTATTTTTGAGGGGGAGAAAATTGGATTAAAATGTGATCAAGAAAGATAAGTTAAAGTGAGATGGAATAACAAAGTGATCTAAAAGACTCAAAGTGAAATCAAATCTTTCCTCCATGTGAAAATAATTTTGAATATCAATGCACATGTGTAGGGGGAGTATTTTTTAAAAAGTGAAACTTTTAAAGTGTTAAATGTTTTGATTATATCAAATACTTTGATTGATTTTCAAAAGGTTTTATGTTTCTAATCTTAATACCCAACAACCAACAACCTCATAAAGATTTCAAAAGAAGAAATAAGGTGGTAAGCGTTATGTATTTATCCCATGATCCAACAGAAACCGTAGGGTCTACCCAAGGACATCCATAGAAAGAATAGAAGTCCTTAGGTATGATGGAGTTGAATGTGAATAGGAATAATGTCAACTAAGGCATGAGCTATCATCGAAACAATCACAACATGATGATAGTAATGATGTCTTGGTGGACATTAAAGGGGTTGAAGAATGAAAAAGAAATATATAGATAAAGGGTGAAAAGAAAGAAGCCCTCCACAAACTTTAGGCAGAAACCAGGTCAATACATAATCTATCGAATATCACAAAGATGATATTTGGTATTGAAGAAAGACGTCATGGACCCAGTAATGCAATGCACAACCCTCCCAGCCACGTCAATAATCTCTCAAAGAATTCTGTTTTCCATTGTCACGAGATTAAATGCATAATCTATTGACATCTCACTCCGAGATTGTTGATATTGAAAAGGTGGCAGTCTGCTCCAGCCTCCGATCACAAAAACCAAAAAGCACTTATCGAGTCTAGAGCCAAAAAGAGATCAAATCATAAATCTCACATAGGACACAAAAGTACATTTGTATTAAACATCAAAGATACAAAAAGGTACAAGAATCGTTTATATGTCTATGTGACAGTGCATGCCTTAGTGACATTGCCAAAACATTCAAGAGTGATACTTAAATTAAGTATTTCACAATGATTGAATGGAAATCCTACCAGTGCTAACATCAAGCCAACGCTGAACGTAGGTCACTAATTTGAAAATGAATGTTTAATGATTTAATTAGTGTTAACTAGTAATCTAAGTGATCTAGTAGTTATCATGTTTTTCCGAAATTCATTCAAGTGAAGTGTTAGATTACCAAGGTTACTTATGATGTCACAATATTGATAAGGGGAGATGGTTGGAATTGAAGCTAGTAGTTGACTCTCATGCTTAGACCGCACTTCACACATGACTTCACTATCGAATATTCAGGCGTAACAAGATTATGATTATGTTTGATGGTCATCCAATATAATCAGGGGAAGAGAAGTGTTCAAGCAGTAATATATCTATAATGGCACAATTAGGGGGAAGAAATGTGTACATCCGGGACTTAATTGACTTTGGTGTATACAATATAGTGCAACAACTGAGGGGAAGAAATGTGTAACATGTGGACTAATTGACTTGTTTAAACAACATCAGGACTTAATTGACTTGGAGGTTATAGTTTCTTCTTCTATGAGTTGTCTTGTGTGAGAGTATGTGCTACGAAATGTGTTAGATTCTTTGGAGGGTGAAGCAAATAAAGGGAAGAACATCAACAACATCTCTACCTTTCAGAAGCAAGAACACCGTCATAATTCATTCCTTCATATCTCATACTCAAAGTTCAAAGATACACTTCCGCGCAGCTCTGATAAAATCACAATAACTTCTCAAATCATCAAGTTGTTAATCAAGATAAAAGTTCTAACATGAGGAAGATTGTAAGCTATCAAGAAAGTATGAGTATGTTAGTTATAAGCTTCAAAAGACAAATCAAGAAAGATTCACGGTAAAGAATGATGATATGAAAAGATCTCAAAGGCAAAGGAAAAAAAGAATAATGGAAAGATCAAGATCAAGATCACTAGAGCATGATTGGAACGAAACCACTATTATACAACAAGACTCAAGACAAACAAGCATTAAAGTTCAAAGTTCAAAGTCACAAGAGAGATCTTAATGATCATCCTTTAGGGGGAGAATTATTACAAATAAGAAAAAGATTGAGTCATTAATGCAATCAAAGAGAATAACAATATCGTACCCTTGTGGAAGATTGTTAGGAATGATAAAAAGTGATGATCTTATTGATATCGAGTCTTGTAATGATTAGAAAAATAATATTGTGTAATAGGTTAGATGAAAGGTTCGTGACTAAAATAAGTCACGAAACCTGGCTAAATAGTCAAAGTCTAAAAGACAAGAGCACCTTGCTCATACTTGTAAATAGGTATAAATACCCCACCACCTGCCTCAATAAGTAAGGTGTGTCTCTAATCACCATTCTAATCATTTTCTCAATCCTCCTCCTCCTTCTTTCTCTCTCTACTTCCTATCTTTCTCTCTCTAGAATAAATACTCTATTGCTTATTGATCATGAATTCAAGACCTAGCAACAAGGAAGCTTTTGCTTGGAAAACAACTAACATTCGTGGTATTTGCCCATCATTCTGCAAACACAAAATACAACTTCTGGATGACAAGAAACCCGTTGTTCAAAAACAAAGAAGGTTGAATCCAAACATGTAGGAAGTTATTAAGAAAGAAATCATGAAACTCTTGGATACCGATATTATTTATCCAATTGTCGTTAGTCCTTGGGTTAGCCCAATTCACTATTTTCCAAAGAAAGGTGGTATTACAGTTATCACAAACGAAAACGATGAACTTTTCCCAACAAGACCATTATGTGTTGGCGAATATGCAATCGAGTGAATCATATACTCATGAATCGAACTGCAAAAGATCATTTCCCTTTGCCATTTATGGATCAAATGTTAGAAAGACTCGCAGGAAATAAATATTTCGGTTTCCTTGATGGTTTTTCTGGATACTTTCAAATTCCTATCGATCCTAATGATCAAGAGAAAACAACATTAACATGTCCTTTCGGAACATACGCTTATAGGCGAATGCCTTTCGTCTATTAAAATGCCACCTGCATATTCCAATGGTGCATGTTGGCAATCTTTCATGATATGATCGAAGAATCAGTCAAAGTATTCATGGACGATTTTTCCGTCTTTAGAAATTCTTTTGACACATGCCTAAACAACCTCGATAAAATGCTCCAACGTTGTAAAGATGCACACTTCCCTTAAATGGGAAAAAATGTCACTTCATGGTCCAAGGAATGAAATTTGTACTTGAAACACAAGGTACTAGCGCAGGACTTAAAGTTTGACAAAGCACAAATCGACATAATCTGAAACTTCCGCCCCCTACTAACATCAAGTGTTAGAAGCTTTCTTCGGACATCAGGTTTTTCCGACATTTCATAAAGACATCTCGAAGAATAGCCAGACCTATACTCACTACTTGAAAAAGATACTCCATTTGAATTCAATGATGAATGTCAAAAATCATTTGAATTATTGAAGAAGAAACTCACATGTACTCCTGTGATCGTAAGCCCAAGCTAGAATCTTTCGTTTGAACTTATGTGTGATGCAAGTGATTTTGCAGTTGGAGCCGTCTTAGTCCAAAAAGAAGGTAAAAACTTTTCACACCGGTCTTACATCGTAAGCAAAAACCCTTAATCCAGCTCAACAAAAATACATCATAACTAAAAAAGAACTAATGGTTGTAGTTTTTGCATTCGATAAATTAAGATCCTATCTTATTCTCTCAAAGATTATTGTTCACACCAATCATTCAGCTCTAAGGCACTTATTCAAGAAACAAGATGCTAAACCACGTCTTATTCGATGGATCTTACTCTTGCAAGAATTTGACATAGAAATCAAGGATAGAAAAGGAACAGAAAATGTTGCAGCCGACCACTTGTCCCGAATTGAAAATGACGAGTCAAGCAACGACAGTGAAGTGGATGATAACTTTCCTAGAGAAACTCTTATAGAAATTAATACCAAAGATAAACCTTGGTTCGCAAACCTTGCAAACTACTTGGTCGGTGATATTATACCAAAAGAGACGACGTATCAACAAAAGAATAAATTCTTCTCTGACCTCAAACATTACTTTTGGGAAGAACCTTACCTTTTTAAAGTATGTTCTGACGGTATGATCGGACGCTGTATATCTGGACGAAAAACCCGAACCAATTTAGATCAATGTCACCACGGACCAACCAGTGGGCATTATGGACCCAACATAACTACTAAAAAGGTCCTAGATTCAGGATTCTACTAGAAAACAATCATCAAAGAAGCTCATACGCTAGTTCGCCTATGCGAAGCATGCCAAAAGACAGGAAATATATCGAAACGTAATGAGATACCCTTAAACAACATTCAAGTATGTGAAAATTTTTATATATGGGGTATTGACTTTATAGGACCGTTCTCGAAATCATATAAGTTTTAATACATTCTTGTAGCTGTCGATTACGTATCTAAATGGACCGAAGCTTAGGCTTTACCAACCAATGATGCCCTATATAATCCTTTTCTCAAAGAAACTATTCTGCCCATTTTGGAATGCCAAAGCTCTAATCAGCGACAGAAGAACTCACTTCTGCAACAAAATAATGGAAAAAACAATGAAAAGATATGGAGTTAACCACGTTTTCTCACATCATATCATCCTCAACTAGTGGCAAGTTTGAAAAACAAGAACAAAAGCTCTTAAAGGAATAACTTTAAAAACCTGTTAAGACAATCCGCTTATGTCAGAAACTTATAGACGCTCTGTGGGCTTTTCGCACCCTACAAAACACCTACCGGTACCACACCATACAAACTCATATATGGAAAAAACTGCCACTTACCATTTGAAATTGAACATCGTGCATACTGGGCATTGAAAAATTGCAACCCAGATCTCATCGCTGTGGGTGAAAAAAGAATGTTTCAGTTACACGAGTTAGATGAACTTAGACACCAAGCTTATGAAAACTCTCGTCTATACAAGGAAATAACCAAAGTTTGGCACGACAGAAAATTAAAAATGAGATTGGAATTCAAGTAAGGAAACAAGGTCTTACTCTTTCACTCAAAATACAAATTTAAGCAACCGAGACTCAGATCTCGATGGTTAGGACCTTATGTAGTAAAACATCAATATCCATCCGGATATGTTGAACTTTATGAAAAAGATGGAAAGACATTTATAGTCAATGGACACCGACTAAAACTATATCATGAAAAAGATAATGACCCAAGGGAAGCAGTCACTCCCTTTTTTCCAAACAAATGAATCCCGAAAATACGAGTCTAGCTAACGACTCTCTTAAAAATTAAGCGCTTCTCGGGAGGCATCCCGTGCTTTCACTTAAGTGTGGAGGAGTCCCTCCCCCATTCTTCTATCTTTTATTT
Organism: Tanacetum coccineum; assembly: GCA_026074375.1. Classification (NCBI taxonomy): domain Eukaryota; kingdom Viridiplantae; phylum Streptophyta; class Magnoliopsida; order Asterales; family Asteraceae; genus Tanacetum; species Tanacetum coccineum. Next base: position 13,252 of record BQNB010004832.1, read on the forward strand.
ATTTTCTAAAAAAAATCATCAACAAAAATATTTTCTTTTTGTGTGCTTTTTGTATATTTACTCTTATGCAGGTAATTTAGCTCGAAGATATAGAAAATTTTGACGTATGCTCAAAAGACAGCTCTACCGCAGCTATGCATTTTTCTATACCCCGGGAAGTACCGTTTTCCTTTAATTTTCCCTATTTTATCTCTATTATCAGTTATCACATTGAGGGCAATGTTCAACTTAAGTGTGAATGGGAGCCAAATAGAAAAATTAATCATATCCCTCTATGTTTTCCCTATTTAAAATTTATTTTTCAAACTAATATTTCATAAAAAGAAAAATCGTAACTATACGCTTTCAAAATTAAAAACTGCTCTTAGTAAGGCAAGTCCAACCGGATTGACATTATAGCTAGCACACCCCAGTCCACTAAATTGTGAGAATCTAAGCCTTAAAAATATTCAGGGTATCCACCTTTGGTACCTAAGATAATTGATGTCTTTAGCTTGTTCGAGTTAACGTTTTATTGCAGTCATATGTGTCTATTCCGTCATTACGGATGTGTACGTATGGTCTTTGTCACCTTTTCTGAAACATTGTATAGGTAAAAATTATGTTTGAGAGAGCCGGTAATTTAGAATCTCTAGAACTTGTGCTTAACATCGTTTACTAGACCGAAGCCTATCTCGTGAAGTATATCTCATAAAGTTCTTGTTCTCGCAAGCGCTCTCTTGTTAAATACAATGTTGCTGAAATATCTAAAAGTCAAGTGACGAAGTTCTAAGCGTTTGGTAAAAAAAAGTTATAGTAGTTCAAAAGAAAATAAAGGCCTTATGTTTGGCGCTTGAAGATCGAATCTTTCTAGTACCCAAGTTCCACCCTTCGGTCAGGTTTATGTGTTAAGTACAAGCCTATGGTAGCTGTCTAGATTATGTCTGTGCCAATTGAGTGTTCTTCACAAAAATCATATAAACCCTATCTAAGTGGCTGAGTGAATTCTAAAATCAAACACTATCCCTGTGTGAGGTGCTATGTTAATATGTCTATGCGCTGTGAAAAGTTATCTAATATGCAAACTCCTGTTAAAAACCAAATTTCTCTAGACGTCACATAAATGAATTTAATGTTCTCGCTTTTCATTGCTGAGGGCAAGCATAAGCTAAATGTGAAGATTTTGATACGCCTAAATTATATCAAATTTCTATGGCGTTATTGTGTTTAGTTTTATCATTTCTCATAACTTTTGGTACTTAATTAACATAATTTCTTATAGTTCACCTGAAGACTCTAAAGACTCAAGAACAAAGATCTACACACTTTGGAAGGCAAATACAAGAAAAGAAGGATTTCTATTTAAAAGTTCAAGAAGTTCGCCGCACTTTCTGCAAAGTTCGCCGTACTTCCCTATGAAGTCTCAAAAACCGGCGCACGTATATATTTGTTCGCCGCACTTTTTCCTAAGTCAGAAGAATTGAAGTCTAATAAATAAACCTGCATTAACTCACCAAAACCGCCGCACTTATTTGTAAATGCGTCGCACTTTCAGTCAAAACATTAAATACCATCGCTATTAACTCCCCAATAAGTGACCCCGCACAAAACAAAACCGGCGCACTTTTCCTACAATTTTAGCCTTAAATAAGGACGATTTTTTCATCTCAAATTCTATCCTTCACTTCACATTATCCCCACGGCCACACCCACACCTCCCTACTATAAACCAAAACACCTAAAAAACATAAACTCCTCTCTTGAAGAAAAAGATGTAACATCAAAACCGAAAGAAGTTTTCTTACTTTGTTGTTGAGATTATGGAAGTTAATTGGTTAAATATATTTTGTTATGAAACTCCTTATGCCATAGAGCTAAATCCTCATGACTACTCGGTGAACTTACGATAGATGAATAAGCGTTGGATAAAACTTGATCATCTTAATCTTAAGCTTATATTGCAACCCTGTTATATCTTATCTTATCTACTTTTGCTTATCAACCTAGATTATATAATCATATCGGTATAGGTCGAAAGACCCGTTATGATCTATGTGGTTTTAAAGATTTGTCTATGGTCTTTAATGTCTGTGCTGAGAAATCCACTTTCGTAAATTGATAAACAAAATAAGCTTTGATATAATAGTAACTGGATTATTTGAGTGACACATTTGGTCTAGTTAACTAAATATAAGTCTTAAGTTAACCAAGTTGATTTGTAAAAACGTTTTCTGATGAGAAATCGCCTTTATAAATTAATGCCCCATTCTCATGATCAAATCATTCCAAACACTTATAAATTATTTTCAACTATCCGAGTAGTCATTTTTATTATCATTGGAAAACCTAAAGTTACTTTCAAAACAGTTAAATTCTATTCTCTTTCTGATTATTTGAACACTACTCTAATCCCTATGGAACGACCTGGTTTTACCTAAACAGATTATACTACATACGTGGGTTATACTTTTACCCGTGTGTTTTCCTATAATTAATCGGTATTTTCACTCTTATAAATTTAAAGCTTTTGAAACACATCAATATCATTGGTAATCCAGGGGCTGGAATGCTCACAAGAGTTATGGCCAAACAACTTAGTGCTGCCTTAGCTCATAAATGTCTCTTTGTAGATTTTCTTTCTGAAGAAGAACCTAAAAAGGTTTTTGAAGCACTAAAGCATCTTGGATGGGTTGATGCCATCCAAGATGAACTTAATCAATTTGCCAAAAATAAGTCTAGACATTAGTTCCTGCACTTATGAGGTAAAACCATAATGGCTCAAAATGGTTATCTCATACAAAAGGATGAAACTGGAATTGTCATCAAAAACAAGGCAAGACTTGTAGCTCAAGGCTACAATCAACAAGAAGGCATAGATTATGATGAAACCTTTGCTCCTGTTGCAAGACTTGAAGCAATGGATCTTTCTTGCCTTTGCCACTTACATGAACTTCATAGTTTATCAAATAGATGTCAAAAGTTTCTCAATGGTAAACTAAAAGAAGAAGTTTATGTCAAAACTACCCACATTTTGAGAGCAGTGCGATTCCACCAAGTCCTGCAAATTGGATAAAGCCCTTTATGGACGTAAACAACTTCAAGAGCATGGTATGAAACTCTCTCAACCCATCTCACTAAACACAAGTTTGTAAGAGATAAGATAGAAAACACTTTGTTTATCTACAAAACTTAAACTGATGTGATCTTAGTTCAAATCTATGTTGATGACATTATCTGTGGGTCCACCAGCACAAAATTGTACAAACAGTTTGCTAAACTGATGACTCAAAGATATGAAATGAGCATGATGGGTGTCCTCACCTATTTCCTTGGATTTCAAATTATACAATCTCAAAGAGGCATTTCAATCAACCAAGAAAAATCTGTCAAGATTCCGCTGAAAAAGAATGACAAAAATGGTTCACAGTGAAAACACCAATGGTACCCTCCTAAAGTAAGACTTGATCTCAATGGCAAAAGCTTAAGTATGACCAGGTACAAGGTATGATTGATCACTAATGTACTTAACTACAAAGCAACCTAACATTCAGTTCTCAACTTATGTCTCTGTGCAAGATACAAGCAAATCCCTAAGGAATCCCACCTTAATTGTTGATAAGAAGAATTTTTTAGAGTACCTAAAGGTATTTTACAAGTCTTGTCAGTAGTATCCAAAATGTTTAGGTTTTGATCTAAAAGGATACTCAGACTCTGACTATGCTAGTTGCAATATGCACAGGAAAAGCACCTTAGGTGCTTGTCAGTTGCTAAGAGGCATGCTTATGTGCTGGAGTGCAAAAAAAGGCATCCCGCAAGAGTCAGTGTAGCTATTCATCAGCCCCCCCCGCTAGAGCTAATATGTAGATGTTTGCTGGATGTTGTCCCACATAAATTATGGTTGAAAAGTCCGACTCACTAGCCTATGACATCATATATGAAAAGGTACCCATATTTTGGTGATAATACAAGTGCTATTGCAATATCAATTAAATCCAGTTCTGCACATCAAGACAAAGCAATATGATATCAGATATACTTTATCACGATCATATTCTAAAGGGGACATGATTTACATTTTTCATTTCATAACTCCAGATATCAACTTGTTGAAATCTTCACCAAGCCTTGATGACCAACTTTCAAAAGATTGATTGTTGAACTAGGTATGCTAAACATTGATTCAAAACCTAAAATTTTAGTTCTGCCTAAAGAAAACAGAAGCTTCAACACTTTCATCCAAAACTGAACAAATTTTCATGTTAAGTGTTAGTTCAATTTCTGCATACAGCCTTTAGCTTGCTTAAATAAAGTAACTGAGCAATCACATATGTCTCATTCATGGATTTGCATGAGCATGTGTAGTTTTGTCGCCTTCACTGAAGCACATATATTGGTTAAGTCAAAAACGAAACACAGCTTGTAAATTTTCTTTAGTTCAATTTAGACAAATAATTTTATCTAAATATTCAGCTATATCTCGAATAAAGTAACTAAGCAATCACATTTGTCTCATTCATATATTTGTATGAGCACTTGTGGTTTTGTCGCCTTCGCTGGAAGATTGATGATGATGAAGCTTACAATAATCACTTCAGCATGACATAACATCAAACTTGAACCTAGTCCAGCGTTTTCAAAACATCAATCTCAAGGTCAGCTTTAAAGCACATGTGATTTTTTAAAAGTAATATTACTTAACAAAATAATTTTGTTTCCGCCCCCTTATCCCCAATAATCTAAAGAAATTGTTGAAATAAAAATATAATAAAAAAAAGGAAGTCCAAAACAGTCAAGATGACCGCATCACCTTTCTCTCACCTACTTTTTCATTGAATAGACGCTGTATTATACTGTTCTAGGTGTCAGACACATGCTTTGCTGACTTTCATTTAATACAAAGTTTTGCACACATGTTGAAAACAAACCCTAAACATTCCCATAACTTTATAACCTCAAATGATAATTACAATTCTCAAAGAAAATTTTGTAATTTCACCCTTCATATAAATCACAACAAACCTTTCACAACCCACTCTCACAAATTCATCAAGAACAAACAAAACACACACCTAAAAACAAATCAAACCTTCAAAACCCTAATGGCAGAATCATCATCACAAAATCCCTCACACCTAAAATCATCCCCAAAGAAGAACTTGTCACTTTTGAAAGACCTGAAAGCCCAAACCCTTTCTTGCCGGCTGATAATGTAGATTTCACCTTTGACAAAATATAGTCAACACGAATAATGAGGAGGCTCTAGTAATAAATCCTGACCATAACCTAAACGAAAATACTTTTCAAGAAATCTCCGATTTCATTTCTAAATGTTGCCTTAGCAAAAACCTTTCTTAGTGATACAGACTAATATGTTAAGTATTTGGCATAATTCTGGTACACTACAAAATCCCTAGAAAATTCTAGGATCTGGGCTTCCACTCCTTCTGGGGGTGTCAAGGGTGAAATAGGTTTGACCACCTTTAGAAATGCCATTGAGGCACATTAATCTGATGAGTATGTTGACGTTCCCTCTATCTCTATAGTGAGACCATGGTTTTCTAACATAGGGTACAATGAAGAAATTGGGGACAAAGGAACATTAAAAAAAAGCTGTCTTCCTCTTAAGTGGCGATTACTGATGGGTCAAATCATTTAGTGTGTGGGAGGTAAATCTAGTGGGTTAGACCAAATTTCAAACAAGGATGCTACCATTCTCTACTATTTAGCAAATGGTTAAAAGTAGATTATGCTACAGAAAATTCATAAAGATATGATAAATAAGACCAAAAGAAACAAAGGGAGAAAGGTTATTCCTATCCATGGTGCATGTCTCTCCCTACTGTATACAACGAACACCTGAAGTAACATAAAGGCAATCTAACAGTCAACCCCAATCAAGTCTTCAGTATCCATAATTGGGCACTAAAGGCAAACCAACCTGATGGACCTCCCTTCACTGAACACATGTTAGCAGTCTGTCATACATATATGCCTAATGTTCCTAAAGCTCCTGAACCCTCCCCATATACTGAGGAAGAAGGTCCCCAAGGAAAAAAGCTAGAGCAAAATCGGACTCAAATAAAGAAATCTCTAAACACACATCCGAGTCTAATAACAAGGCCATCCAATTCCTAAGCTAGCCACAGAAAATCCTGTCTACACCACAATGGACAGTCACCCAAGGCCACCTTCAGCTCACCAACTCTATTTTTTGCTAAAATCATAAAGAGACCCCCAACCCAAAGCACCATTGAATCAACGTCTTCAAGGTCACATCGTGAAAGAAGGAGCCGACCTCAGCTCAGTAAGTTATGTCTGCATTAAATTCTTATTGGAACTTGTTTATATTCAACTTCTTCATTGCACATCGGAGTCTGCATTAGGACATGATGCTTCAGCAGATTTCACAGCTGAAGCTGATCCTAGAAATTTTGCTCCTAATGAATCCATATCTTCATAACAAGGTATGGATGAAGGAACCAAACATTATTCATTTGATCACATATTTTGATGGACTAATCTAAGTGTTCTTGTAGATAAAACCAAATTTGCTGAAGATGGGTTAAAAACTACCCACACTGATTCAGGTGCACATAAGGAGTCCATAGCTGATGAAATCTCAAAAGAAATAAAGCTAGAGGACTTATAAGATCTAATGAAAGACACAAGATCTGCCTTCTTCGCTCCTGAATCCCCACAAGATGAGCCAATCATTATTTTAGATGGGAGTGAAGAAGAGGAAGAAGCTAAAAAATATGAAGACCCCATTTAACCTCTCATATTAAACCTGATGATACTTCAGTTTCACATCCTTTGTCTCCTAAATCAGCTCAGATACAAGAGTTAATGGCTCAGGTGCATTTACTTCAGTCTCAGAAGGAAAATCTAGAACAAAAAAAGGCAAAAGCTGAAGAAGTTGCTTCACTAAAATCCAAGCCTTCATACCCAGATATCAACTAACTTACTGAACTTCTGGTAACATCTTTCAAACCTAAACTATCCAAACTCTTAACCTCATATGACTTTGCTAGCTGCTTACCCACTGAACTGAAAGAGCTCACCTCCAAAGTAACTAAATTATCTGGAGACATCAAAGAGCTAAAGCATCAAGTTAGAGATATGGAAATCGAGCTACCTAAGGACTTAAAAGAGATCCCAACTAAACTAGAGACTTTCACTTCCACTGTCTCTAGCCTTACTTCCTAGGTCACTGAACTGAAGAATATTCAATTGGAACTTCCACCAGAGTTTCTTAATTTACCAACTCAAATTTCTTTAGTTTAGGAAAAGCTCAAGACTTTAGATTCACTTCCAAGTCTATTAAACAAGGTGATTGATACCTTAAACATGTTTTCCACTATGGTGGAGAATGCATCAGGAGCTACAACCAAGGATGTTCCTTCAGTGGGCCAAGCATTTGCATACCTATTGAGGGAGAAGAACACAAAGATGATGATACAAACCTAAAAATGAACTAGTTGATCTCTTGGCATAGATGTTGTCACACAGTTCTACCACAAGAAGTTACTCTAGAGAAAAATACTGAGAAAAGATATGAAAAGAAGAAAAAGCTCCAAGATCATAAACTGTAATGTTCTCACTAAAAAGGGCCCTATCTTACTGGAAGTATATAGGGAAGATGGGACAGTTGAAGTCATTGAAAATTTCAAAGTCGTTGACTTACATCTAGCTTAATGGAGAGAGGTAGTACAAGCTTGTCTTGATAGAAAAGAAAAAGGATGGAAAACCATCTATGGACTGATAAAGACAAGAATGGAATACCTTGAACAAACTAAAAAAAGCTACATATTGACTTCAACAAATCCCTCCAAGAACAAGATCCTCTGGATGAGCTAAATGATTTAGCTAACAAGAAAAGAAAAAGAACTAGTGATTCAACAGACCATTCTAGATCATCAAAGAAACACAAGTCATCAAGTTTAGCATAAAGAAGAGGTTCAGTGAGCAACAGGAACATCAAATGTAATAATCTTTTGTATTGACTTTATCTTTTGTAAATGTAATGTAATGAAAGTTAATAGAAGTGGTTATCAGTTTATGAAGTTCAATTTATATTAGTTGTGTAAGAAGAAGTTATTTTACTCACTTACAACTGATTTTTACTTAGGCTATTTATATACGCAAATAGGGGGAAGAATTGTTGGTTCATGTTCTTGAGGCCCTTAATCTTTAAGTAATTAAAAACATAAATCCCCTAATATTACTCAAGCTAAGTTCTTAGCTTGAGTAGCTAAAGTTTTCCAGTGTCAGCTCTTCAGGTCTATAGAAGATAGGAAGTATCTTCACTTCAGTTTATGCAGCAGTATATAAACTGAAGAAGGCCCTTGGTTGAAGCTTTAGTTCAGCTTGGTTGGCAATTCTAAGCTGAACGTATTCTATCTCCTTAACAAAAGCTAAAATGTGTTGTTTCACTTCCAGAAGGATTACAAGGTAGGAAAAAGATTGCTTTATGTCAAAAGGAATAAAGCAATCTCCTTTGGAAAAGGTGCTTCTTATGTAAGTTATATGAAGTAACATTATTTTGTCCTTATAAGGACTGTACCTGTATTCTCTAAAGCATGTCAACATTTAATGTTATCTCAACCACCCATTAGATGTGTGCCACGTGTACTAGGTTAACTTGTAAACCATAATCCCTTTTCCTATAAAAAAAGAGGGATTCCTAGAGTAAATGTTATCTCTTCTAATTAATGTGAAACACATTAAAGAGTTCATTTATCTCTCAAAGGGTTCTAGTTAGCCTCCAATGGTTTCCTTGTTAAACCACCTAGTACACTTCTTAATTACAAGATAAATGTATAAGATTTGCCAAGATCATAAGAATCTTATGGTTTTAGTGGGTGCTTGCTTGCCGTGGGTATCAAGAGGGCCAAAGAGGTTCCAAGATGGTTATTATCCTTTATGTATTAGATTAACTAGGAGACATTAAGTACAAGGTTGAATTAACTAGGATGTACATGTACGTAGGGGATATTAGGGAGATTTTCTAGATGTATATATGCATGTGGGACGTGTATGTTGTGGAGGGAAGAAGGGTTTTCAAAACCTTATTAAGATTATAAGGGTACAAGTCTTAAATAAAGGATATGGTACAGAATTTGTATAAGTATCCTTTGGTTCATGGTTTTGTTCACCTAGATTCAGCCATAATGGCTTGTTAACACAAGAATTGAATTATTTTTGTGTTTAAGGTTTAAAAGTGGTTATTGGTTTGAGTCTAGGTAAGTCTAGGTATTTCCGAAGTGTGTCTAAATGTATTTTATTGCGAAACGTAAGCCTTTTACGTGACCAATAAAAATAAAATGCTCAAATTCAGTAATTATCTTCCTAATAATTACTTAACACTTGTTAGACGTAAACCTTAATTTATTTGGTGACCGTTTACGTTAAATGATTATTTCTAGTCTACGCGATTTAGCTTAAAAGTTAAATTAAAAGTAAACGCGTATCAGACTAAAATAAATAGTGAAGAATAGTAGAGTCGTAAAATAACCTGAAATTAAGAAATGTTACAGTCTCCACCCGTTAAAAGAGCTTTGTCCTCTAAGCTTAAGACCTTGTAGTGGATGACAAAGCCCGGTTTGTAAAAAGCTATGGGTATTTCTGTTTGAATGAATCTTCACGTTCCCCGGTAAACTCAGGACCTCTCCTAATAATGTGGGTATTTCTGTTACTCCAAGTGGCTAACTTTCTACCAAAGTCTCAGAAACACAAATCATGTGAAAGATTCTGAGCTTGCTTCTCTATTTGGTAAACTTAAATATGAAGAAAACCTAATACTAAAAAGAGCAAATCTCTTGTCTCCGCAACACCTTTATCAACTGTCTTCATCTCTACCTCTATTGTCTAGGACTTTCAAGATAGTCCTGATGATGAAGAGGATACAAGAAGCAGTTATGAGTACCTAAATGACCTAGAAGAAGAATATCAAGGAAGAGCCCTTTTATCCAAGTCTAAAAGATTCTTCAGGAAGGGTACTCAAAGGTTCAGCAGTGCAAAAGCAACTGAACAAACTGAATGCCAAAAATGTGGCAAGAAAGGTCATTTTGCAAGAGACTGCTGGTCAAAAGCTTCAGTTTCCTCATATCAATCACCCTTTCAACCAAAACCTCTCGGTTCCTCTCAACACAAACCAGAACTAAGGCCTACCAAGGACATTGAAGCTAAATACAACAAAGTCAAGGCTAAACTGTCTCTCCTAAGTTCAAGTGCTTCAGCTCCTAAAGCCACAACTGTTAAGAACAAAGGTCTTATCACTGAAGTCTATAAATGAGATGAGGAAAAAGTGTCATCAGATGACAATGAGATGGTGGAGACATTAGCTGAAGAAAATGATGCTATCAACAAAGAAGGCACCAGAAATGGTGAATGTGTAACACCCCCAAATTGGGCCACAGCGGAATATGGGTTCGGGGCGTGTTACTTCATAGATCAACAACACAAGATATATATAGAACGACTAAAAAGTCGTTTGAAAACGATACATTGGATTTAACAAAGTAATTGTTACATAAGCCCGAAGCTTAACTTGTTCACTTGATCAAATACAAAGATTTTCAGCCCATAACAGATAACAAAATGAAATGCGACAAAATCTTTAATGCAAGACATCCAAATCAAAACCACCAATGTATCCATCGCACCTTGTGCTTATTGATCCCCTGAAAAACATTGCTTTAAAACGTCAACAATAATGTTGGTGAATTCATAGGTTTGATAAATCATATATTGTAGGACCACAAGATTTCCCAAGTGTATGATAATGCAACAGATGCAGATATCATATAAATGTAATTACGTTGCTCTAAGCTCATGACACTGAAGCTTGACGTGTATGAATACCAAATTAATGGCCTACATTGCCCGTGGTGATGTTCTAACCCGCAACATCCTATATTCGACATGGTATACGTTCGTTTGTCCAGTGATAGCTAATCACCCGAACGGGGTTGTCAAACCCAATAGATCTATTAATAACATTCGCGCTCACAATCCCGCAATTGACAGTTCATGATAATGGGCTCAGATATGGGTTATCGCTACTTAGGCAACACGTAATCATAACATGAAACTTAACCACTTGTGTCCAATTGTAAAGCATTGCATGTTTTTCACCCCAAAAACTTTGTAAAAACAAAAGCATGTAGAAACGTGGGGCTATGAACTCACCTTGAGTGAGTAATGCCAAGTGTATCACAAATAACGCGCCACGCGAATTGATCAAATGCAACCTAATTAAATTAAGGTCGTATAAGTACTAATCACATTGTTAACTACTACCATGCATAATTCTATATAGCTAATCACCATCTAATTGTTTGAGTGAAAACATATTTATAATTGTAAAACATTTATAAATATCTGAATAATGTAATTATAGTTATTCCTGGTAGGGTATTAGTTACTCTTGGTAGTGTTGTAGTTACTCCTGGTAGTGTTGTAGTTACTACTAGTAGTGGTGTAGTTAATCACCATCTAATTGTTTGAGTGAAAACATATTTATAATTGTAAAACATTTATAAATATCTGATATAATGTAATAATAGATATCCTGGTGAGGGTATTAGTTTACTCTTGTAGTGTTTAGTTAACTACTGATTAGTGTTTGTAGTTACTCCTGGTAGTGGTTGTAGTTACAACAGGTATGTTGTATTACTACTGGTAATGTTGTAGTTACTCCTGGTAGTGTTGTAGTTACTACTGGTAGTGTTGTAGTTACTCCTGGTAGTGTTGTAGTTATTACTGGTAGTTATAGGTACTCCTGGTAGTTATAGTTACTCCTGATAGTTATAGTTTATTTTCTAAGTCTGACCCGACTATAATGACCCACTAAATCACATTTTCATGACTCGGGTTCTAAAGAGAATTTATGCGAAACGATATTTTGAACAACTTTCTAGTTCTGTCCGAGACCCGAAACTCGACCGAAATGGGCGAAAAAGCACTCGCATCAGATCTGATGCAGTGTATTAATTACCAAAAAGCCAGATTTTGCCCCCGCCTTACGACCCGTTATCACTCGCTTTTAGACTTAAAGAACCTCGCGGGGAAGTAAAACGACATTCCGAACGACTTTCATGTTTCGGCCGAAGGCCGAAACGGACTCGAAAGTGCCGCAAATACCATCTTAAAATCCTGACAGAAACCACTAACTTAACAAATGCTGGATTTTTATACCTCGAATATATACCTCGTTTTCGCTCTAACTTTTTCGTTATAAATGTGTTTGACAAGTTTCTTACCTTTTCGGAATCGTCGTGAATCATACTACTTTATAAAATATAACTAAGTGTTAAATAAACGAATTTTGTGACATGAATCTTTAGTGTACCTTAGTTGAATCCATTTTTTAACCCTTCGCTTTTATACCTTACACTTTTTGTAGTTAATCATTTTTACACCAACATAATATGGGTAATATACTTCTCATCCTTTTAACATGATATTATAATAAAAATCTTTCAAACATATATAATAGTGTTCAAATGATCATTACACGTAAAAACTCCATTACATGTTAAAAATCCTACATGTGATTCAATCGACAAGATAGAACTAATATATGCATAAAAAGAATTGAAAGAACATAAAGGGTTCTAGATGACCTTATGGTGTATGATGATGATGATAAATATAATCTAAACCCTTGTTTAGATAAAAATCCAAAGCTTGCACCAAAGAAAACCCTAGTTTTCTTAAATAAACCTTAGCTTTCCAAGTGAAAACCCTAGCTTCCCTTTTCTTGATTAAAGCTTGAATATGGTTAACCAATGCTTGGAAATATCTTAGAAATGGTCCTTAGATATGATGGTAATAGGTAAATGTATAGGTGTAAAAATTTTTGGTATGGGTTTGTTTTTTTGTTACAAAGGGTTGTTTGACCTGGCCTATAGAGAAGCCAAAGGGGAGGTTTTTGACTTTTGGTTAGGTGTTTACTTGTATGAGTCCTATCTCTAGTCAAGCATGTATATAAGAAATTCTTGGTAAAAAGTGCAATAGTAAGTCTTAAAACAAGTCTCATGGTCATAAGGAATAACTAGTTGTCAATATAAAACATGGTATAGTCTATCTAATGCAAAGTGATGTAACAAAGACCTAGTTGTAAGATTTCTTTCATTTTTCCTGTATATAACTCTTTAAATCCGGCCATATAGACATATATGATATATTTTTGTAAAATTTGAGTATTGGGTATAAATGTGGGTATTTGTTGAAGCGTAGAAAAGTTTTGGTGGTTCCGGGAGTGCCTAAACGCATTTTATTGCGAAACGTAATCAATTTACGCAACCAATAAAAATAAAATGAACAAAGTTAATAATTATTCTCAAAATAATTACTTAACCCTTGCTTGATGTAAACATTTAATTGTTTGATGCCCGTTTACATTGAACGCTAATTTTTAGCTTACGCGATTTAGCTTAACATTTACGATTTAAAGCAAACGCGTACAATACAAAAGGTACGGTGTGGATTTATCGATGTCGTCAATGACTTGAAAACACAGGGTGTTATAAGCGGTGCGATGGTGATAGTGATGGTATGGTGATGGTGGTGAGATGGCAATAATCATTTTTAGTTTATACCTTTTCGTTATAAACACAAGTTAATTAAGAAGATTAAAATTAAGTGCCATTGTTATCTACATCTATTTATAAAAGGAGATATTGCACATTCAAATTAATGTGTTTAGAATATATACTCTAATATTAACATACAAACATAATAAGTGTGCGATGTGTTTCAAAAGCTTTAAAATTTTTAATGACTGAAAATACCAATTTTATTATAGAGAAACACACGGGTAAAAGTATAACCCACGTATATAGTATAATATTTTTAGGTAAGACCAGTTCGTCTACAGGGATTTGAGTAGTGTTTAGATAATCAAAAAGAAAATAGACTTTAACTTGAAAATAAATTTTTGTTTTACCAATTATAATAAAGATGACTACTGGGATAGTTGAAAATAATTCATGAAGTGTTGGAAATGTTCTTGAAAAATTGAACTTTAACTTACAAAAAAGGATTTCGCGTCATAAACGTTTTTCACAATTAACTAGATTAACTCAAGACTTATATTAAGTAACTAGACCCAAATGAGTCACTCAATAGTTTATTTACTTTTATATCAAAGCTTATTTTGTTACCAATTTACGAAAGTGAAATTGATCTCAACACATGACATTAAAAGATCATAGAAAAATCTTTAAAACCACATAGATCATAACGGGTCTTTCGACCTATACCGATATGATTATATAATCTAAGTTGATAAGCAAAAACCGATAAGATAGGATATAACAGGATTGCAACATAACTGAATAAAGATCACGATCATACCAAACACTATTCATTATAATAAATCCACCGAGTATCATGAGAGTAATAAGGCCTCTCATGCTAATGGTTTCCTAACAATGGCTTGATTCAACAATAAACTTCGTTATTTTTCTAAACTAGTATGATGATCTTCTTCGTTCTTGGTTATTTGATCTTGAATCTTCAAAAGGGTATGGTTTTTATGCTTGGTGGATGTTTAGAAGTGGTGTGTGAGATTGTTATAAGAAGGAATGAATTATTGGATTGAGAGATGAATTATTGGATTGAGAGATGGAATGATTTGGAGTGAAAATTCGTCCCCTATTTATAGGCTAAGTGAGGGGTGAAAGTGCGGTGCACAAAGTAGTAAGTGCGGCGTACTTGGTGATTAAATACGAGGGTAATAAATGTTTATTGAAGAAGTGCGGCGCACAAGAGAATATGTGCGGCGTACTTAGGGTGTTAATGCGGTAGCATTTAAGTCTTCATTAATTCTTCATAGTCAGATGGGAAGTGGTGCGCGAAAAATAGAAAGTGCGGCGTACTTGTGGAGTTAATGCTGAGTTTTGACTAAGTCTTTATTTCTTTGATTTGAGGAGAAGTGCGACACACAAAGGATAAGTGCGGCGCACATTTGCACTTTAGAGCTTGAACTTTATCTTTTTCTTGTATGTTGTGTTCTTTAGCATATAAATACTCGATCTGTTTTGTTTTTGTTCCTGCGGATCCTTCAAGTGAACCTGCAAGTAATTCATGCTATTAAGTATCGAAAGTTAACGAGAAATGATTAAATATATGCAAATAACGCCATCGAAAACATGTATAATTTGGGCATTATTAAATCCCTCCACACTTAGCTGTTGCTTGCCCTCAAGTAATCAAAGCGAGAAAAATAAAATATTATTTATCGTGACGTGGAGAAAATTTGGATTTTACAAGTGTTTACAGGTTAGGATAACTTTTCAGGCATTGACATATAACATATCACCTCACAGGAAAATGTGTTTGATTTAAAATTTACTCAGCCACTCAGATAGGGTTTATATATTTTTGTGGAGACACTCAATTGCGCAATATAAACTAGAAGCTACACATAGCTTGTACTTGACACATAAAACTGACCGAAGGACGGAACTTGATACTGATGCGAGAGCATATACTAATCTTTATGTGCTGAACTTAAGCCTTTATTTCTTTGAATTACTACATATATTATATTTATTTATTTATTTTTTACCAATAGGATAATAATAACTAAGGCTTGGCACAAGACTTTATCTTTCAACTTTAACTTCTTCACTTAGGAATTTCATCAATTTAGCACTAAAGGGAGCACTTGCAAGAACAAGGACTTGCGGGATTCATAACATGTGATTAATTAGGCTTTGGTCTAGTAAATGATGATCGAGCATAAGTTCTAGAGCTTCTAAATTATCGGCACACTCAAATACAATTATCAACCAATACCACTGTTCTAGAAAAGGCGACCAAACCACATATACACATCCATAATGATGGAATAGATACATATGATTGCTCACTCCTTAACTCAAACAAGCTAAAGGCATCAATTATCTTAGGCACCAAGTGGGTACCCGAATATTCTAGAGGCTTATAATTCTCATAATTTAGTGGACTAGGTTATGCTAGTTGTAGAGTCAATCCAGTTAGATTTGCCTTTCTAAGAGCATTTTTTAAAGAGCATTTTTTATATCGAAAGCATATATATTAAGATTGAGATTTTCATTAAAAAAATTGGCAGGTCAAACATGGAGGGATATGATTAATTTTTCTTATTTGGCTCCCCTCCACGCTTAAGTTGAACATTGCCCTTAATGTGATAACTGATAAACTAGAGAATATGGAAAATTAAGGGAAACGGCACTTCTCGGGCATAGAGATATATAGCTGTGAGAGAGCTATCCTTGATCATACTTTATAATTTTCCAATCCTTAAGCTATATTACCTGCATAAAAGTAAACACACAAAAAGAAAAATATTTTTTTGGGTTTTTTATTAGAAAAATAAATAAAGGATACAAATGGAGTTGTATGGAGGAGGGACTCCTCCACAGTTAAGTAAAGCACGGGTTGCCTCTCGAGAAGCGCTTAATTTTTAAGAGATTCGTTAGCTAAACTCCTGCTTCTGGAGTTTATTCTTTGGGAAAGAAGGGAGTGACTGCTTCCCTTTGGTCATTATAATCTTTTCTTTCATGATATAGTTTGAGTCGATGGCCATTAAAAATAAATATTTTTCCATCTTTTCCATATAGTTCAACATATCCGGATGGATATTGATGTTTAACTACGTATGGTCCTAACCAACGAGATCGGATTTTCGACTGTTTGAATTTATACTTTGAGTGAAAAAGCAAAACCATGTTTCCATGTTTGAATTCTTTTCTCATTCTTAGTTTTCTATCGCGCCAGACTTTGGTTCTTGCCTTGTACAGTCGAGAGTTTTCATAGGCTTGGTGTCTAAGTTTGTCTCATTCGTGTAACTGAAACATTCATTTTTCACCAGCAGCGATGAGATCTGGATTACAATTCTTAAGTGCCCAGTATGCACGGTGTTCAATTTCAAATGGCAGGTGATTTAGTGCAAGAACTGATGATTTATCGTGTCACATTTCACTGGGTACATTCACGTCACCGTGTATGATAAGATTTTATTTCTCTAGGGAATGCGAACAATCTTCTCAGCACACAGAATTGACACGCTTGGCATTTTGGCCCAACCAATCCATACCGATTATAGCATCAAAATACTTCCATGTTCTTACCGGCATTATGTTTTTATGTTGGAAATTGGTGTTTAGGAAGTTTAATGTGCAATCCCTTAAGTATTGTGTTCAAGGGCCCGCCGATTTTACTAACGTCGGCTAGTTCGACATCTTATCTTTTGATATTGGGTAGATGGCGTGATGTCTATTTTAGGAGCTATAAGAAGTAGACACATAACTTCTATCGGCACCCGTATTAAAAAAGATAAAGCTTCCTAGAGGTTGTTTAGAAGGATCGTTACAGCAACGTCGTTGTCTGTGTTTGACCCGTATTTCCAACCACATACACCTTTGTGGAGCTCTGTCATTCCAGCTTTGATTACCACGGGTGCTTGGTATGTTCTTCATTTCTTGGACATCCTTTTTGAAGTGTCCCTGATCTCCGCACTCAAAACAAAGTCACGGATTTCTGACCCGATCCAGTGCCTCTTCTGGTTGTTATTGTTGTTGTTTGCCATTTCTCGTACCCCTACAGTCACACGAATGCGATTAATGTGACCGTAACTGTATGCATTTATAGCACTTTGGAAACTCGGACCTTCATGATTGTAAATAGACACTTGGAACACAGAGGTTTAGACCCAGGGCGTCTATGATTTCCTGTCACTATTGCTGCGGTGTAGGCAGGGCCTGTGTTTGCTCTTTTGTGTTGTTTGTTGTTGTTTTGATTTGCACTTCGGAAGTGTTTCCAACTTCTATTTTTTCAGCTTATCTTTCCGCCATTGGTACTGACTCTCTTGTCCATCAGTTCCGTGTGCCATTTACGAGTTGCCTTCTTGCATGGTCTTTGGCTTTGAAAGCTACGATGTTTCCATGGATCAGTCGGGCAATACCTGACTACCTTTCCATTTTGTACTGGACTCCTCTGGGAACATCCTCACAAAGAAGAAGTGTGCTAGTTCTTGAAAACGTTGGTTATACTTGACCACATCAGTACCTATCACTTTCAAGTTACATAAATTCAGGCCTCAAGTCTTCTTCATTTCATTTCTGGAAATATTTGTCGCTCATCTTATATTCCTTAGGATCCCGACCAAAAGTCATTGAATAGGCAACACATGAGTAACAGTCATACATGGGAATTCCACCCTGTTAGAAACTGCTAATAGACGTACAAGTAGAGACGTGACCTGGTTTTTCTATCTGAGCAGTTGTTATTCGGAAAGACGTCTTCCATTCTTTAAAACCATTTGGGCGTTAACTCAAAACTCCTCTCAGTGACCTTGAATAGTACAGAGGTTGGCACTTCAGTGTAATCTGATAAGTGCACTCTCGGGCAAACGCGTTCAGACTCCCTGACACGTTCACGAAGAATGGCTATCGGTGCCATTCTAGTTGCAGTTCAAGTGCGGCCAGAGCTGGCATGGACACCTTGATCAATCATTGCTTGGAGTTGGGACATTTTGTGACGTGTGGTTGTGGGTTGCTATTGGGGTGGGTGTTGTTGTTGTGGCCTCGTGTTGTCCTTGTGGCTCTTTTTCGGTGCCATTTTACTTCAATCACAGGAAAATACAATACCGTTAGAGATTTCAAGACAATCATAACGTGACATAACATATCCATGATAATAATAGTGTGATCAATTCACAAGTGTAAACATTAACCACAACAAGATCGATCTAACATAATACATCCCATTCCATATTTAACCTGGAAATTTTACAATGATCTGTTTGTACAAATGATCCCTATCGCTAGGTTTATAAACTGAAAATCAACTTTCGAGACATACTTGATGGGAGTGTCACGTAATAATTAGTAGGCTATACAAGGATTGCTATCAGAAACAAATGATCTATACAGGTTAGCTAACCAAACAAAAGATCCTATACGCCCTGTCTTTGCTGGAGTAACCCATAATACTTAACAGACTGCATAGTAGGTACAATCATAACTGAAGTCTAGGAACTGCTACCAGTGTCCTCCAATGTGTCTACGCGCGCTCCAGCCTCCAGGGCCTGGGTACGCATGATATACTGAACAGCAAGATCATCTGCAGCCTGACGCTGCCACTCGTGGCGACGCGCATTAGTCTCTAATACTGTAACTCGTGCCTCTAATGCCCTGCAGTGAGCTTCAGACCTAGCCAAGTCCTGACGAGTCTGAATACTCTCTTGCTCGTAAGCAAGTCTCTCTCTCCTCAATACCTCAATCTCAGCTTCACAGGCTGCCTAACGATCCGTTTAATGAGGATTCGTGATGTCGTGTGTTAAAACTCAGACTCTCTCTAATTGCGACATTACACTGGTAATAAACTCCTGTTGACCAACTCTAAGGCGGTCATAATCCTCCTCTCAGTATCTAGGAGTCTGGTCTCTATAGTGGGTCCTGGCTGTCTCGCAGCACCAGCAGCAGAACTCTCTCCAATCTCACACCCAGGTCTGGGAGTAGTGAGTAGTAGTCTCTTCCGAGGTGGCGTGTCAGCCTCGGGAATATCATCTCTGCAGCTAGTAGATGGTGCAGGTATAGGTAACAATGGTGGGGTCTCTGATGGGTGTAGTGAATGATAGAAGGCTGATGCTATATCTCTCATCTCAACCTCGGGTTGCAACTAGGATAAGGGGTTCGGACTACGTGGCGATAAAATGGATGTGGTAAGATAGAGGTGTAGGTGCCTCATCCTCAGCTGGCACTAAGTCCTCAGGATGCTCAGGCTCCGGAATGTACTGGTACATGATCCATGGTCCTCAGGTACATACTCTGGAGAATGTGGTGCCTGCTCCAACAACTGTCGGGCAGCCTCCTCCGTCTAAGAGCTCTAATATGGGAATACTCCAAGGATCGTTGCCTCAGATGTGAACTGAATATGGTAACGGCGGAATCAGCTGACATGACTACTGTGACCAGCAGAAATGGCTTATATGAGTATATTATATAAGACTCTTATAATATACATTTATAATCATAAACATGGTATATCAATTTACGAATGCAAAATTTTTGTCCAACTACTTAATGCAACAAGCATGTTTGCATGAATGTATGGCACATATTGTATGTCCGTGTGTACACCCAGTTGTATGTATTCTATTGTTTGAAAACGTTATAGTCCTAGCAAAAACATTTGGACCTGGTTCTCTATAACCTTGGCTCTTGATACCTATCTGTTCACCCCCCAAATTTATGTCGCAGCGGAATTGGGGTCCGGGGGTGTTAATTCTTCTCAGATTCATAACTCAAGATGATATATTGAAACGACAAAAAGTACGTTGATGAAAAACGATTATTGGATTTAACAAAGTAATTGTTACACAAGCCCGAAGCTTAACTTGTTCAACTTGATCAAAAATACAAAGATTTTTCCGCCATAACAAATAAACAAATGAAATGCGAACAAAATCTTTATGCTTCACATCCAAATCAAAAACCTACCAATGTATCCATCGTTACCCGTGCTTATTGATCCTGAATAACATTTGCTTTAAAACGTCAAACCAATAATGTTGTGTGAATTTCCATATGTTTGAAATATCATATTATTGTAGGCACCTCAAGTTCTCCCAAAGTGTATGATAATGCAACAGATGCATATATCATATAAATGTAATTACGTTGCTCTAAGCTCATGACACTGAAGCTTGACGTTATGTGAGTACCAAATTAATGGCCTCCATTGCCCCCGTGAGTGATGGTTATACCCGCAAACATCCTACTATTCGACATGGTTTTTCGTTCGTGTGCAGTGATAGCTAATCACCCGTTGGGTTCGTCAAAAACCCAATAGATCTATTAATAACTTCTGCGCTAGTAATTAACAGTTCATGTAATGGGCTCAGATTGGGTTATCGCTCTTAGGCAAACATGTAATCTAATTTAAAACTTAACCACTTGTAGTACAGTAGTAAAAATAGCATGTTTTTCTCCCCAAAATCTTTGTAAAAACAAAAAGCATTGTAAAACGTTGGGGGCTATGAATCACCTTGAGTTCTGATTAATCCAAATTTCGTAAGATAATGCGTCTTCACGTAAAAGATCGATGCAACCTAATTAAATTGAAGTCGTATTAGTACGTAGTAGTACTGTTAACTTGTTAACATTGGTATGTAAATCCTTATAGATTATATCGTACTATCGTTCGGGCTATCATAATTAAAGAGGTCATGACATGACGTTGAGGAGTTAGGACATCTTTAAATCGTAAATCCAACAACTCGTCGAACGCCATCGAAGTGGCCTCATTTTGAAATAAAGACTCACTAGTAATAATGTACTTTGATAAAACCAATAATATCTCTATATTAGCTAATCACCAACTAACGTTTTGGTAAAATTACGTTTAATAATGTAAAAACGTTTATATATTACCGTTTAGCAAAACTGGCTTAAACTTTCGTGTTTTAAAAACCCGATTCTCGCGTTTCTTATGTCCATCTTTTCGTTATCAAGACGAGTTATCATAAATTGGCATTTTCGAATTTCGGACCTATGGTGAACAGTAAAATTATCTCGTTCACATCAGGCCTTATATACTATTTTTATCGATTTAATTGTCGTAAAACCCGTAAACGTGTTATTTTTTTGTTATAGCTCCGTTTTTAACGTTCTTTCGAGGATCGTTATTGTTGTATTTGAAAGTTCTTATATATTTATGAGGTTTACCTTAAATAGTACTTTCTGTCATGATTAGTAACTTTTATTAAAAATAGTTTTATAAAGTGATTAATTGTCGTAAAATCGCGATTCAGAACTTGTTCGTTATTTAATTGAATAATTACGATTCTTATTCATTTTGGAATCCATAAATTATTTTGGGTTATTTGTTAAAAATATCATACCACTTGCTGTTTATAATTTTTTTATAAATGTTTTTTATAAAAATTTACATACGAATCGTTTATGTAAGTGATAATCGGTTTTTAACGTAACTTTTTCGTTATTAATCCGTTTAACAAGTTTCTTACTTTTTCGGAATCGTCGTGAAATGTATTATCTTATAAAAAATATAAATATGGATATGTCTTATCCACGAATTTGGGAACGAAGTTTGTATATCTTTCATAAGTCCAAATTCAACTTGTTTCACTTTATTTGCACTTTATATCTTTTACATTAGGCTTATATTTCATATATGACATATTTGATACATTTAATAATATGTCCATTTGTCATTGCAAGTTTCATGTGTTCCAAACTTTTATAAAGTCCATTAATATTACTTACAAACCACAATACTTTAATTCTTACCAAATTTTATAGTTTTACATATGGCGACTTTTATATAATAACATTAACATTCAAGGCCTTCCCTTTGTTATAACTATTATCTTTATGATATCTACATCAATATGAGTTCATAATTAACTTTAACATGTTTATGTATTTCTTTAGACTTAAAAACATATTTTGAAAACTATGAAAACCCTAATTTATCCATAACATGTTTCACACAAAACAATAGGATACAACATTTTTTCATTCTTTTCAACATCGATATGTTGTAATACACAACATATATATATGTGTGTTAAATTGTTCATTTCAAGTATAAACTTCATTTCTCATGAATAAACCTATATGGTGATTTAAGCTAAATACCAATATTCATGTGCATTAAAGGTGAAACATTATAAAAATACATTAAAGAGTTCAAGTGGATCTTATGAGGTATGATGATGATGAGGTACAATACTAAACCCTTGTTTGCCTTTAAAATCCAAGCTTTGCACTTAAGACAACCTTTAGCTTTCCATTAATAAACCATAGCTTTACTTTAACTTGAGAAATACTTGGAAATGGTGATCATTGCTTGCAAATGCCTAGTTTATCTTGAATGGTGTATATAGAAGTGTTTGGCATTGGTAGAAAATTTTGTATGGCTTTGTTGTTTGAAGGTTGTTTGGCCGTGAGCTCTATGAAGGAAAAGGAGTTTTTGGTTTAATTTTTCTAAGTGTAAAGAGTGTAAGTGTTGTACTCTTATGGATAGTTGTAAGTATGGTTGAAGGCTATGGTATAGCGAGTCAAAGTAAAGATGCAAGTAATGGGTACTTAGTCTTAGGTTATGGCCATGGGTATGGTCAGTAGTCAAGTATGGTAGGGTGGTGTTGAATTAATGAAAAGTAAGGTGTATAGTTGACCTAAATGGGAAGAGTTTTTGGTATATCTTGTGTACATTGCTAGATTTTCGGCATTTAAGAGATACTATATGATATATTTGAGTAAATTTAGTATCGGGTATTATAACAGTGGGTATTGTTGAAGCGTAGAAAAAGTTTTCGCTGGTTCCGGGAGTGCCTATAAACGAATTTATCGCGAAACGTTATACTCCTTTACGTATCGATAAAAAATTTTGAAATGAAACAAAGTTAATTATTATTATCAAAAATATTTATATAACCTTGCTTGATGTAAAATAGTTAATTGTTTGATTACCCGTTACGTTGAACGCTAATTTTTAGTTTACGCGATTTAAACGTTATTCATGAATTACAATGCAAACGCCGTACAAACACTAAAAAATAAATAGTACATTTATCGACTGTCGTCAATGAACTTGAAAAATCAGGGTGTTCTTTATGACTTCACCTGTATGTATATGTCATTAATATTTAAATTGGAAAGCTTGCCGACTTTTATCACAATCTTACGAGGAAGGTTGATATAGTTTAAAATGATAGTTACAGCTAGTCTCGCAAAAGACTGAGTAAATTATGTTGTGTCTTAGGAAGATTGTACTTTAGAAATTTAGTTTTAAGAGTTATGAGTTTGATTGAAGAGTTTGGAATTATTGTATCACCGTTCGGGCCATCATAATTCAGAAGTCATTCAGTAAACGTTTGAGGAGCTAGGGCACTTTAAATCGTAAACCCAACAACTCAGTCAGAATGTAATACCAAGATGAAACCTCTTAATATGAAGCTCCCTAGTATTGTGGTACAATATAGCTTCCGGATGATCGGTTTTAAGCGTTTTATTTAATATCTGGAAATGTTAAGCACGTCAAGCGTTTATTAAAGTTATGTCTGGTAATGTTTTGAATGTGTTTTTATACTTTTTCAAAATGTTACATTTTAGACCCTAGGGTTTGGAAAATTGCAAGTAGACCCCTAGGGTTTGCATTTTTACGACTTTGGTCCTTCAACTTTGAAAGATATACCAAGTAAACCTTGGACTTTGAAAAGTGACATAATAGACCCCTATAGTTATAACTTTGATAAAATGACACTTTTAGTCCTTTTAGTTATAAGTTTCTGAAATTTACGATATATACCCCTTGCATGGATTATAATTACAAAACATGTCCAAATTGCCATGCAAGCTTATTTTAACATTTCAATAGACATTTATAAGTTATAATAAAACTAAAACTATGTAAGTTTTCACATGCGGAAGTTTAATATAACGATTCGTTAAGATAGGAAGTTAAAACGGGTTTCATATTGGGTTTTTAATACGTAAACGCGCAGATTGTACGTTCAAATTCCTCTCATTAAATCCATCAGTGGTTATTTTAACATTATTTAAGCATGCTAGGATAGATTATAACAATATTTAATCATTATAACATTTAGTTTTAAGAAAAACGCAAAATTAGGGTTTCAGGTGTACGGTTTTGGATCAAACAGAATGTGCGCAATGTATTGAATATGATGAAACTTTAAGAAGAGTATATTTAGGATCATATGAACATTATAAGGGTGTAGTAGCAGAAGTAGAACATCTAGAACCTTGTTTTCAGCTTCAATGATCAACAATGGTGGTGCAAATTGAAATGAACACATATGACCTCTATTTATACTAGTTTGAGACCAAGGAGGTTAAGTAACTCATAAGATCTGATCTGTGACACATAGGAGGCCTAGTGTAAGATGTGTTGAAGCTATAGAATGAGTTGTGAAGGCTAGGAAGCTAGAATGATGGTGTGGACACCATAGGAGCATGCCGCGGCTAAAGAGAGAAAAAGAGAGGCCATGTGCTCTCATTTTTGACCAAGAAATGGTCTAAGTAGGTGGGTAAGCTGCTTAAGGGTTTCTAGAAGGTATTCTTGGAGGTTATTTGCACATGGAAGAGTTTTAAATAGGTAAAAATGGGTCATGAATGGGTTCGGGTCTGTTTTGGGTTCGGCAAGGGTTTCATAAGTTTTCAAGCTCATATTTCGTGTATAAATGATTAAGAATTGTTAATACATGTTCCCAAGGTCTGATATAAGAAGTATTAACAAGGATTAGTAATTGGTTTGGGTTAAAACGGGTTAGAATTGAAGAAATGAGGTCACGTGTCCAACTAGGGCTTGTGTAGGGTTTTCTTGACTTTCTTTGTTTATAATTCAAATATTATTGATTAGGAAGGATTGAATACTAATCATTGGACTTATATAAAGGATTATCAATGAGGTTTGATTGTTGGTTTAAGTTAAAATGGGTTGAAATTGATAGAATAAGCCGTAGCTTGGAATTAGGGTTCATATAAGGCTTTTAGGGTTTTCTAGCTTTGTAATTCTCGTACATTGTTGAATCAAGGATGGATAATGATGGATAAAGGTTTATAAACTCATTTTGTGGGTTTACAATGACTCTTGGTTGCTTACTTAAGAATGAGATAGTCTAAAAATGAGTAAATGGGTCAAAATCACAATTAGGGTACAATTAGGGTTTTCTGGATTCGTTTCTTGGATAATTGAAGTAGAATGATGAAATGATGATGGAATATGATTGAGAATGTTGTAATTTATGTTATTATAACTTATTTAAGTATTGGTTTAGGTTTACAATGGATAAAAACGAAGAAACAAGTCATGGTTTAGAAACTAGCTCGGTTTTAGGTTTTAGGGTTTTAAATTAGGGTTTTGAGTGCAAAAAGATGTATGAAAGCTTATGAATAGAATATTTATGGTTTACACATTATAAAATGAGTATAGTAGCTTGTACACAAGTGATGGTGAAGAATTTAGAATGAAAGCGGAGGTAAAACGGCTATTTTAGAGATCATGCTTAATGACTTGTATATTGAGCTTTTAAGGACTTGTACCTTTCTTTGGATAGAATGTTTTTATATGAGATATTATGATACTATGTACATATGCTTTAGTAGGCTTGTATATTTATTTAGATATTAATCCTTCACTAGAATTAGGGTTTAGAGGTATACGATAACGGTTTAAAGCCCGTTTTGATATAACGTTGCGAATGGTACATTATAGGAATAATGTACTTTGTAAAAATGATATTATGATATTGACTTGATATATATGAAGATAGGATTGTCATAGATAGGTTGCGTGAGCTCATCTACTTTAGTTATGTAAGTTACATGACATACTAAGACATTGACAATGCAAGTAATGTAATAAAGCGAAAAATTTCCCCGTATAATTGTGATAATAGTAAAATAGGTTTTGCATTTGATGAAAATTCTTGGGTTGTTATAGTCTCCACCCCTTACAGAAATCTCGTCCCGAAGATTTAATTGAAAAGTTATTAGTGAATAGATGTAGGTACTGGCATGAATTTTGATTTTATATGTTAGGATAATTCAAGGGTCACATGTTACGTGTGTGATGCATTTATAAATTATGTTGTACACATAGATTTATAATTACCTCCTTTCACACGTCTACTTATTTTCAAGATCATACCTCTTGGTGACAGTCAATAGAATTTCTCTAGATTCTGGTAGAATCTGGGTGGATGGAATACGTTGCGCTACTCAGATCGTAAGGAATCGTTATTCATTAACCTTTAAAAGTCAACATCGAAGTAAGAATGCTTCACAAGTCTTTGTCAAAATTTTAATACCTTAGTGGTACTGAAATTATTTGACATTGTATAGATTCTGTGTGATTCCTTGTTATTATGTTGCTGAATATAACAGAGGAATTTTAGAATACGGTGATTCATGGAATGAGTGAATGTCAAAGAGAATGATTATGAATTTGTTAGGAGTGCTAATCTCGTGAGTATAGATTTTGTAATGGAGTAGATGTTGTAAGGTAGTAATGAAGGTAATAAGGATAATGATTATGGGATTGTTGTACAATCGGATTAAAAGAAAACTTGTATGTACGTATGTTATTTTCTTAAGCTTCTTATTTATAATTAGTCACATGTTACAAAAAGAAGCAGTCAACTCCTTGTAACTGAGAATTTATAAAAATTCATCAGTTCAGGATTCTTAAGTTCCTTATTCAAATGAAGAAGTGTCCTAACTTCATTTCAATATGATGATCATAAATTCGTTTTAACTAAGCATAAAAAAACCACAATTGGTATGTGTAGAAATGAATTGTAGATAATTTCAGATGTTGATTGTATTGACGCCCATATATTCGGGGATGAATATTTATGTTGCAAAGTATGAGGAGAGTTTTAGAGTTTGAACATAATAGAATTAGTAGAATTTGACAAACGATGTCGAGTTTTGATATCATCAGATAACAAGATGTAACTGAATCATCACTTTATTATTTCATGGATAACTTTACATACGAACTTTGCATATGAAAAAGGGTTGATACGTATGCTAAGTATCTTGTAGTAGGATAAAAGTAACAGACGACGAGGATTGATGATTGGGGTTTTTAGATTGAAGAAGATTCTGATGAGAGTTGAATATCCTTGAGAGTTGTTTTTAGAGTAGAAATCCTAAAGTGAACAAAATTAAGCTCATCCCTAAGTATGTTTTCCTGTGGCCCTGTTGTTTGCTTTTGAGCACCGGTTCGCATAATGTCCTTTCTTTCCACAGGAATTACAAGTTACGGATACCGTTTGTAGATTAGTTCTAGTGGTTGAACTTGATCCTTTGTTTCTGCAGTTCTTGGTCAGATGTCCTATCTTGTTGAAAGTCCGACACTTGAAAGTACAAGGACCTATGTGATGTAGGGTGCATCTTTCACACAAGGGACGATTTTCAGTATACCCATTGGTAGCAGCATAAGTCTTGAAGGCTTCTTGTCTTTTATGTTGTTGTTGGTGGTAATCATTGTTATGGTTGTTATTGTTATTGTTATAGTTATTCTGATAGTTGTTGTTGATGATGTTTCCCTTATCCTCAAGCTTTCGTTTACGATCATTAGCTTTTTGCATAGAATCATGCTTTATTATCTGATCCATTAACCTCTAGGCTATGTTGATGGCTTCCTCCAATGTTTGTGGCTTCGAGGCAGTAACGTTTCCTTTAATACTTCTAGGTAATCCTTTGATAAAGACTTCCATAAGTTTCTCAGCGTTTGGTACCATGTTTGGGCATAAGACGGCTAATTCTTGAGATCTCCTAATGTAAGTCTCAAGATCATTTCCTTTCACAACCAAGTTGTAAAATTCGTCTTCCATCTTCTTGACTTCAGTTCGACGGCAATACTTATCGGTTAAGAGTCTTTTCAATTCGGTCTAAGTGATTTGATTGGCTTGATCTTTCCAATAGGTTGAGCGTATGAATTCCACCAGGACAGGGCATTATCGGTTAAGGTACCGGTAGCAAATGTCACTTTGTTTTCCTCGGCACAGTTGCTACAAGAAAATACCGATCCAGTCCGCTCAAACCAGCGAATGAGGTCAACTGCTCCTTCCGTACCATTGAAGTAGAAAGGTTGACAGCTAATGAACTCTTTATAGTTTCTCGTTTTTGCTACAGGAGTTACAGTAGGTCTGGTGTTCCTGTTGGGATTACTAGCACTTGCCATTGATGCAGCTTGTGCTTTCAGAGCTGAGGAAATGCCATCATTAATCAGTTGCTGGATGGCAGCTAAAGTTATGGTTGGTGTTTCGGATGTTAACGTCCTTTTGGGAGGCATTCAATCAACATAAGAGAATACGTAATAAGAATGACATCACAAGTTATGAAAGGTAATAAAAGAAAGAGTAATGCTTATTTTTTGAATTTTAAACACTTAGAGTTTATGGTATAATGATGAAGACGGAGATAATGATGCAAATGATAGAGATGGTGATGAAAGAGAGATAAGCTGGTTTTATAAAAGTAGGTACGAAACGGGATTGCCTTTATAAATAACTTGTCTTTTTACTGTACATAGTCAAGATTTAACAAATGTTTTTATTTATACCACACATCCCGTGGCTAGGATAAAGTTATAACTAGTCTAATAGCTTGATGATTTTGAGCCGGTAGATGACATCCTAAAGATCTTCCTGATTTGTTTGGTGACAAGCTTAGATTTTCTCAATGATTTGTTCAAGATCAGAAATTCTGTAGTGAGCACATGCAATCTTATCCTTTTGCCCTAACCGCTTCTTTTGAAGTTTGATAATCTGAGTACGGATTCTCTTAAGTTAGGTCTTTAGTTCGTTACCGTCTCTTCGTATGATCATTCTATCATTAGTACATCCTTTTTCCATTTTCTCAATGTGGTGAAGAGAGAGTTTATCTAAGTAATTCAAAATATCTTTGACTTATTTCTCATGACGTTTCAGATACATCTTATCTGAACATTTTCCTATTTCAAATACTTGAGGTGGGGTAGGAGTATAAACTGAGAAGGATGGTGATACCAAATTACAAGTTTGATTCCGAGATGAATTAGATAACGTAGTTGAGGAAGAAGATGGCGAATGGATTTACTTCTTAAGGTGTAATTAGTTCTTCAGGAGAACACAAGAAATATGCGGGGTATTCAAATATAAGTGATGGTGGTAATACCAGAGATAGAGTCAAAATAGCTGGTGAAGTAATAGGATCTAGTGGTGAAATAGGTAATTCTTTAGCATAAAATGCTTGTACGAGCCCTTTAAATAAGGATTATTGTAGAAACAGATGAAATACTGGTGGGAGTCAATATTTCTTTAGGGTTTTTTAAGAGTTAAAAGACCTGCTTCCCCGCTGAAGCTGGGAAAGTAAACCGATGAGACCAGAAGTAATAGATAAAGAATATTCATAAGAGGAAAAACATCGTCAATATTATAAGAGAGTGGTTGGGAAGACGACATCGTTCTGTTAACAACCCTGATTGTAAATAACAAAGTTATTAAATGGTATAATATGTATAATACAGTTATTATCTTACATACTGATCCGGAATGTAGTGCACGAGGACTTTAGAATGGCTAGAAAATAAATTTGGGTTTTATAGTTTAAGGTTTTAACACTTGTTCCTATAATCATGGCACGATACCAATCTATAAGCACCCCTATTTTACAATATAGCATGGAAGCTAATCTGGGTATTACTTCATGGAACAACAATCATAAATCAAGAAATGACCCAAAAGAGACTTTTGTCCAAAAGATATTATCATTCAATACAAATCAGAGTTTTACGAAAGGCACAGGTCCCAAATCTAGTTTACATACAATGTGAATATAACAGTTTTAGCCATCTTCGAGTACTATGCCACTCTGTGCGGTATATTGCTGGATAACCTGAGATAAACATGCTAAAAAGTCAACACAAAGGTTGAGTGAAATTCATAGGTTTGATAAACAGTTTGAATACAAGTCATAGTGTAATAATTGTACAAACACAATTATTATGAAAATGGTATTGTTATGATCTTGGGTCACGTTATTATATACCCGTTATTTGTAATAATTGCAACGAATACAATTATCATAGTAACAACGTATTATTGCGTTATCATCTTGTTTGGTCTGTTTGATCTGATTTGGTCTTGTTCCTTGTCTGGTCTAAGCTCATGGCACAAAAACTGACTAGTGTAAATATATACCCAAAAAGATGTGATATATATAGAGAGAGATATTGGCCCTCGGTGTAGGTAATTGCCATATACCTATGAAATTCAAATATAGTATGTTTGGTTACCTATCCAGCTAACACAAACAGGATTCGTCAATCCCGATAGATCTATCCACAATATTTACGTTCACCCGTAAGTGATTAATGGTCCATGATAATGAGGAACTTTTGGCATAAAGTAACTTAGACATTAATTGTAATGGTATATCAGATTAACATATAGTTTGGAAAAACACTTGTATTCGTAATTTACAGCATGTATCCCCCTCACGGGTTTATGAAAGCATTAAAGAGATTAAAAGTGAGGCTATGAACTCACTAAGTCCTTGAAAAGCAATCACATTGATAAAAAGATACAAGACTGATGAAGAAAGAGTTTGTAACAAGCTTGTTCCCCCTTGCGGTTTAATAAAACATGTAAATAAGTAATAGGGCGAGGTTATGAAATCTTACCTGATATTAGATGTAAATTAAAATCTTCCAAATGAAAGCAGACGACCTTAACACTAACTTAACCGGGAAGGGTTGAAACATAAAATGATAGTAAACCAGCCGACGTCAAGCAACCTGAGTAAATAAGTCAAGTCATTATGAAGATTGAAACTTTAGAAACTTGGGTTTTTAAGTGTTATGAGTTTGATTGAAGAGTTGGAATTTATTGTATCGCCGTTCTGGCCATCATAATCAGAATCATTCAGAAAACGTTTGAGGAGCTAGGGCACTTTAATCATAAACCCAACAACTCATCAAACGTATACCAATATGAAAACCTCTAATATGAAGCTCCCCAAGTATTGTGATACGATATAGATCGTTTTAAGCGTTTGGAATTAATATTTGGAAAAGTAACACACGACAAGCGTTAATAAAAGTTAATTCTGTAAGATTTTAACACAAAGTTTTAATACTTTTTATTCAAATGTTACATTTTGCACCCTTAGGAATAAAAAATGGCAAAATATACCCTTGGAGTTTGCACTTTTATGACTTTGGTCCCTCAAGTTTAAAAGATATACCAAATAAACCTTGTACTTAGAAAAGTGACATAATAGACCCCTGTAGTTATAACTTTGATAAAATGAACTTTTAGTCCCTTTTGGTTATAAGTTTCTGAAGTTTACGATATAAACCCCTTGCAAGGATTATAATTACATAACCTAATCCAAATTACCTGCAAGCTTATTTAAACATTTCAAAAGATATTTATAGGTTATAAATAAAACTAAAATATGAAGGTTTTAACATAAATGATAGTTTAAAATAACATTCGGTAAGACAGGAAGGCAAAAACGGGTCGAAAATATGGTATTAAAACATAAACGCGCGGTTTTAAGTTCAATTCCTTCAATATCAAATAAAGTGGCTAATTTAACATTAGTTAAGGCAGTGATAGGATAGATTAATAACAACAATGAAACAAAATGACAATTTAGTTTTAAGAAAAACGCAAAATTAGGATTTCGGGCGTACGATTTTGGATCAAAATGGAAAATGAGCATGAATTGAGTTATGAAACTTTAACAAGAGTATATTTAGGATAATATAAACATTATAAGAGTGTACAAGCAGAAGTATAACATCCATAACCTGGGTTTGAGCTTCAATGAGCAAAAATGGTAGAAATGGGTCATTCCGTTATATTTTCCACTCGTACGCCTTGTAATCTTGTCCCCCCTAGGGCTTCAAAATATTCAAATCTTTACTTGAATGATGCTCTTAGATGATCCTAGGATCATATGGAGCAGATAATGTTCGCTTAATTGGGTTATAGAAAGAAGAAGTGGGGGATGAGAATGAATGAAGGGTTATGGGTTCTATTTAATAGTGAAAGGACCCATAGAGGCCAAGATTTCTTAACCAAGCTAAACTTGGAACACATGGTAACCTAGAGGTGATAATGAGAGCTATGTGATGAGTTTTATAGGGCTAGAAACTAGCTTTGATGTGTTTGCTACCGTCTTTTGATGCCTACGGCTATAAAGAAAAAACAAGAGACCATGTGAAGTTTTTCTTAATAAAAATATTAAAGATATTTGTTGTAGAAGGTGTGTAAGCTGCTTAGGAATGCATGTGGGTGAGTCATGAGGTGCTTGTTTGCAAAGAAAAGCTCAAAATGGGTCAATTTGCAAGATTTAGGGTTCGCGGGTTCATTTGAGTCTTCTAGGGCTCGAATTGTTTTCTTTGGCTTATATTTCATGCTCATTGATCATGGAATGGTAGAAATATGTTCTCAAGGTTTGTATCAAGGTTTATCAATGGAAATTCGCAAGTGGTTTGGGTTAAAGTGGGTTAAAAACGAATTATATATGCCGCGGGTTCAAAATTAGGGCACGTATAGGTTCATTAGGGTTTTCTAGCTTATAATTCTTGTACATTGATAGAAAAATGATATATTATGGATTTTAAACTCATATCATGAGTTTACAATGGCACTTGATTAATTTGTTGGTGGTTTAAATGGTTAAAAACGAGTAAACAGGTCCCAATGTACCAATTATGGCACAATTAGTGGTTTCTTGATTCAATTTGCATATATTTGAAGTAAAATGATGAAATATAGAATTAATATAAGAATGAGAATGTATGTAAATTAAAGTTATTACAACTTATTCAAGTATTGGGTATAAGGTTTACAATGGATAAAAAACAAAGAAACGGTCATTGTTTATATTTTGCTTGGTAGGGTTTCTAAGACTATTTGTATTAGGT
Source organism: Tanacetum coccineum (assembly GCA_026074375.1). Lineage (NCBI taxonomy): Eukaryota > Viridiplantae > Streptophyta > Magnoliopsida > Asterales > Asteraceae > Tanacetum > Tanacetum coccineum. The sequence continues at coordinate 46,705 of BQNB010004832.1, forward strand.
TTGAGTGTAAAAATGTGTAGTGAAAGCTGTAAGAATAGAATTAATTATGGTTTTACACTATTGTATTTTGGAGTGTAGTAAGCTTCACAAGAGTGTGGTGAAGAAACTGAATGAAAACGGAGGTAAAAACCTATTTTGGATGTCATGCTTAATGATTGTACATTGGCCTTAAACTTATACTTGAATTGGAGGAGATTCATATATCAAATGAGATGTTATATTACTTATTATATGCTTTAGTACTTGTACATTCACTTAAGATATAAACCCTTCATGGGAACTTAGGGTTTAAGAGGATACGATAACGTTTTCAAGCCCGTGTTATATAATGTTGTGAAGAGGTAACATTATAGGAATAATGTACTTTGTAATAAGGATATGATGATATTGACTTGCCATATTGTGATGTTTGCTTGACATATATGAAGACAAGATGGCCATAGATAGGTTGCGTGAGCTCGTCTACTTTAGTTATGTAAGTTACATGACATACTGAGATATTGACAATGTAACTAATGTGATAAAGCGAAAAATTTCCCCCCGTATAATTGTTGAATAAAAGAAAAATAAGTTTAGAAATTGGAATGAAAATTATTGGGTAGTTATAGTCCTCCAAAGACACCCTTACAAAAAATCTCAACCTGAGATTTAGTTGAAAGTTTGGATTGAATAGATGTAGGAACAGGCAAGAATTTAGGTCAGGCCAATCAAGGTATACAAGCCACGTGTGTGATGCATTTATAATTATGAATTCGCCCAAAATTATACTTACCTCCATTCATACGTCCTACATATTTTCAAGATCACACTCTAGATGACAGCCATAGAATTTCTTCAGATCCTGCATAAAACCTGGTGGATGAAATACCTGTGGGTTATGGGCTAGAACCACGCTTCTGCCAGCGCTACACTGATCTTAAAGAATCACTATTCATTTTTAAAAGTCCAACATCGAATAAATATTCTATCACAAATCTTGTCAAATATCAAACCTAGTGGTATGAAATCATTTAGACATTGTATATGATTTATGTGTTTTTCCTTGTTATTATGGTTCAGAATATAACAGAAAATTTTAGAAACGGAGATCATGAATGAGTGATGTCCAAAGAAAGATTATGAATTTGTAAGAGAGATTCTAATCACGTGATAAACAGATTTTTAAAATGAACAGAAGAAGAAGGTAATAATTATAACGATAAAGAATTGTTTGTAGAAAACGGATTGAAAAAACTTGTTTGTACATATGTTTATATACTTAACCTACTTAATTTAAATTTGTCACTATATTATTTCGCATGATAACTTTACATAAGAACTTTACATATGAAAAAAAACGATATACATATGCTAAGTATCTTGAGAAGGAATTCTGAGAATAAAAGTAACAGACGACAAGGATTGTAGCTTGATGATTGAGGTTTTTAGATTGAAGAAGATTTTGATGAAATTTGAATATCCTCGAGAGTTGTTTCTAGGGTAGAAATCCTAAAGTAAATAAAATCAAGCTTGTCTCTAAGTATGCTTTCTTGTGGCCTTGTTATTTGCTTTTGAGTACTGATTTGCATAATGTCCTTTCTCTCCATAGACATTACAAGTTATGAATACTGATTGTAGGTTGTTTCTAGTGGCTGGTCTTTTGTTTATGCAATTCTTGGTCAGATGACCTACTCTATTGCAGGTCCAACACTTGACAGTACAGGGTCCTATGTGATGTAGGGTGCATCTTTCACACAAGGGATGATTTCCAGTATACCCATTAGTGGCAGTATACGTCCTGAAGGTTTCTTGCTTCTTGTTCTGCTGGTGGTGGCGATCATTGTTACGGTTGTTATTGTTATAGTTATTCTGATAGTTGTTGTTGATGATGTTTCCCTTATCCTCAAGCTTTCGTTTACGGTCATTAGCTTCTTGCACAGAATCATGCTTTATTATCTGATCCATTAACCTCTGGGCTATGTTGATGGCTTCCTCCAAAGTTTGAGGCTTCGAGGCAGTAACGTTTCCTTCAATACTTCTAGGTAATCCATTGATGAAGACTTCCATAAGTTTCTCGGCGTTTGGTACCATGTTTGGGCATAAGACGGCTAATTCTTGAAATCTCCTAATGTAAGTCTTAAGATCATTTCCTTTCACAACCAAGTTGTAAAATTCGTCTTCCATCTTCTTGACTTCAGTTCGAGGGCAATACTTATCGGTTAAGAGTCTTTTCAATTCGGTCCAAGTGATTTGATTGGCTTGATCTATTCCAATAGGTTGAGCGTATGAATTCCACCAGGACAGGGCATTATCGGTTAAAGTACCGGTAGCAAATGCCACTTTGTTTTCCTCGGCACAGTTGCTACGAGAAAATACCAATTCAGTCTGCTCAAACCAGCGAATGAGGTCAACTGCTCCTTCCGTACCATTGAAGTAGAAAGGTTGACAGCTAACGAACTCTTTATAGTTTCCCATTTTTGCTATAGGAGTTCCAGTAGGTCCGGTGTTCCTGTTGGGATTACTATCACTTGTCATTGATGCAGCTTGTGCTTTCAGAGCTGAGGAAATGCCATCATTAATCAGTTGTTGGATGGCAGCTAAAGTTATGGCTGGTGTTTCGGATGTTGACGTCCTTTTGGGAGGCATTCTATCAACATAATAGAATACGTAATAAGAATGACATCATAAGTTATGAAAGGTAATAAAAGAAAGTGTAATGCTTATTTTTTGAATTTTAAGCACTTAGAGTTTATGGTATAATGATGAAAACGGAGATAATAATGCAAATGATGGAGATGGTGATGAAAGAGAGATAAGCTGGTTTTATGAAAGAAGGTACGAAATGGGATTGCCTTTATAAATAACTTGTCTTTTTACTGTACATTGTCAAGATTTGACAAGTATTTTTATTTATACCACACATCCCGTGGCTAGGATAAAGTTATAACTAGTCTAATAACTTGATGATTTTGAGCCGGTAGATGACATCCTAAAGATCTTCCTGATTTGTTTGGTGACGAGCTTGGATTTTCTCAATGATTCGTTCAAGATCGGAAATTATGTAATGAGCAAAGGCAAACTTATCCTTTTGCCTTAACAGCTTCTTTTGAAGTCTGATAATCTGAGTACGGATTTTCTTGAGTTTGGTCTTTAGTTCGTCACTATTCCTTCGTATGATCATTCTATCAATACGTCCTTCCTCCATTTTCTCGATGTGGTGAAGATAGAGTTCATCTAAGTAATTCAAAATATCTTCGACTTGTTTCTCATGATGTTTCAGATACATCTTATCTGAACATTTTCCTATTTCAAATACTTGAGGTGGGGTAGGAGTATAAACTGAGAAGGATGGTGATACCAAATTACAAGTTTGATTCCGAGATGAATTAGATAACGTAGTTGAGGAAGAAGATGGCGAATGGATTTACTTCTTAGGTGGTAATAGTTCTTCAGGAACAAAGAAATATCGGGGATCAAATAGTAGTGATGGTGGTAATACCAGAGATAGAGTCAAAATAGCTGGTGAAGTAATAGGATCTAGTGGTGAAATAGGTAATTCTTTAGCATAAAATGCTTGTACGTCCTTTAAATAAGGATTATTGTAGAAAGATGAGAATACTGGTGGGATCATATTTTCTTTAGGGTTTTTTAAAGAGTTAAAAGAACTGCTTCCCGCTGAAGCTGGGAAATAATCCGATGAGACCGAAGTATAGATAAGAATTGTCATAGAGGAAAAACATCGTCAATATTAGAAGTAGAGTGGTTGGGAGAAGACATCGTTCTGTTAACAACCCAGTTGTAAATAACATACGTTATTTATGGTATAATATAGTATAATCGTTATGTATCTTTACATACTGATCCGGAATGTAGTGACACGGAGGACTTTGATGGCTAGAAAAGAAATGTGGTTATAGTTAAGGTTTTGACCTTGTTCTCTATAACCATGGCGCTGATACCAATCTGTAACACCCCTATTTTTACAATATAGCAGCGGAAGCTAATCTAGGGTATTACTTCATGGAAACAACAATCATAATCATAGAAACGGAACAAAAGAGAGTTGTTCAAAAGATACGTTATCATTCATTTCAATCAGAGTTTTACAAAGGCAGGTCCCAAAATCTAGTTACATACACTGTGAATGATAACAAGTTTAGCCCATCTTCGAGTCCATGCCACTTCTGTGCCGTTATTGCTCAATAAAATAGATAAACATGACTGAAAAGTCAACACAAAGGTTGAGTGAAATTCATAGGTTTGATAAACAGTTTGAATACAAGTCATAGTGTAATAATTGTATAAACACAATTATTATAGAAAATGGTATTGTTATTATACACCCGTTATTAGTAATGATTGCAACGAATGCAATTATCATAGTAACAGTGTATTACTGCGTTATTGTCTTGTTTGGTCTGATTGGTCTTGTCTGGTCTTGTTCCTTGTCTAAGCACATCGCACTAACACATTATCATCAAAAGTCAATTTAATGACTTGAAGAGCTCATAATATCAACATATTAACATCCAAAGTCAATTTAACGACTTGAAGTCAAATTTAACGACTTGTAGGATTTATGACACTAACACATTATCATCCAAAGTCAATTTAATGACTTGAAGAGCTCATAATATCAACATATTAACATCCAAAGTCAATTTAACGACTTGAAGTCAAATTTAACGACTTGTAGGATTTATGACACTAACACATTATCATCCAAAGTCAATTTAACGACTTGAAGTCAATTTAATGACTTGTAGGATTTATAATATTAACACATTAATATCCAAAGTCAATTTAACGACTTGAAGTCAAATTTAACGACTTGTAGGATAGATAACTTAGACAGCAATTGTAATGATATGTCAGGATAGCATGTAATTTGGAAAACACTTGTATTCGTAATTTATAGCAGGTATCCCCCTCCGATTTTTATGATAAGAATTAAAATTGTGAGGCAATGAAACTCACTAATTACTTGAAAGTAAATCACCATTGTTATAGATAAACAAGTATGTAAAAGAGTCTTAACAATCATGTATCCCCCGCGGGTTTTATAAGCATGTAAATAAACTAAAAGCGACGGCTATGAACATCACTGATAGGTAGTTGTAATAAAATTATTCAAAAATGAAGCTGACGACCTTATCACAATCTTAACCGGATGGTTGATATAACAAATGATAGTAAAACAGCCACGTCATGCAACCTGGGTAAATATGTCAAGTTTAGGAGGATTGTACTCTCAGAAACTTTGTTCTAAGAGTTTAATATTGTTATAAGTTTGATTGGAGAGTTTGGAATTATTGTATCACCGTTCGGGCCAATCATAATTCAAAGTCATTTAGTTAAATGTTTAAGGAGATAGGATACTTTTAAATCGTATTACCAACAACTCAAGTCAGAAACGCAATACAAGATGAAACCTAGTATATGAAGCTCCTAGTATTGTGGTACAATATAGCTTCCGGATGATCGGTTTTAAGCGTTTTATTTAATATCTGGAAATGCTAAGCACGTCAAGCGTTAATTAAAGTTATGTCTTGTAATGTTTTGAGTACATTTTTATACTTTTTCAAAATGTTAAATTTTAGACCCTTGATCAATGAAAAGTGGCAAAATATACCCTCGGAGTTTGCACTTTTACGAGTTTGGGTCCTGCAAGTTTAAAAGATATACAAAGTAACTTTGTACTTTGGAAAGTGGACATAATAGACCAATATAGTTATAACTTTGATAAAATGACATATTCAGCCCCTTTAGTTATAAGTTTCAGAAAGTTACGATATATACCCCTTGCATGGATAATATTTACAAAACAAGTCCGAAATGCCATGAAAGCTTATTTTAAGTTTCTAAATGACATTTGCAGGTTATAGCTTATTAATATAAGCTAAAATATGAAGGTTTAACATAACGAAAGTTTAAAATAATGATTCGTTAAGCTAGGAAGCAAAAACGGTGTCAAATTAGGGTTTCAAACTAAACGCGCCGGGTTTTAAGTTCAAATTCCTTTAATAATCAATAAAGTGGTTATTTTAACATTAGTTAAGCATGCCAGGATAGATTATAACAACATTTAACTATTATAACATCTAGTTTTAAGAAAAATACGAAATTAGGGTTTCGGGTGTACGGTTTTGGATCAAAATGGAAAATGAGCATGAATTGAGTTATAAAACTTTAACAAGAGTTTATTTAGGATAATATGAACATTAAAATGGTTTAGTAGCAGGTATGAAGTTGATAGAACCTGGATTTGAGCTTATAGCTTGGAAACGGGTCAAAAAACTAGACTTTTAGCTTCGTACGCCTATAATAATGACTCCCAGGCTTCTTTTCTTGGTTTCATTTGCTTCAATTCTATTATTGGGATTTCTTAGGATATCTTAGAATACATATTGAGAAAAGGATTGCTGCTATGATGGGTTATAGAGGAGGAAGTGGGGGATGAGTTGAAATGAACATGGTTTGCCCCTATTTATAGCAATTTCAAAACTTAGAGGCCAAGGTAAGGGGGTGAGGTGTCTCATTTCTATAGTGGCTGAGTTAGGGAGTCTATTATATGACAAGGAAGAAGTAGGATAGTAGATAGGATGTGTTGGAAGGCTTATAAGGGGTGTTTGTGTCCACGGCTTGAAAAGAAAGAACAAGAGAGTATGTGATGTTTTCTTAATCAAAAATATTGAAGATATTTGTTGTAGAAGGTGTGTAAGATGATTAGGAAGGTGAGGTGCTTGTCATGGAGGTGCTTGTTTGCAAAAAGATTAGTTAAAATGGGTCAAAATGAAACAAACTAGGTTTCAGGTTCATTAGGGCTTATTTAGGGTTTTCAAGCTTGTAATTCGTGTACATTTGATCAATAATAATGGATTAATGTTTGTAAGGATTTTATTAAGGATTCATAACAAGAATTGATAGGTGGTTCGGGTTTAAAATGGGCAAAAACGAGTAAATGGGTCCAAAGTTCCAATTAGGGCACAATTAGGGTTTCTTGGATTCAATTTGCATATAGTTGAAGTAAAATGATGCAATGATGATTATATATGATTTATAATATTGTAAATTAAGTTATTACAACTTATTTGAGTATTGGTTTAGGTTTACAATGGATAAAAATGAAGAAACGGGTCATGGTTTAGTATTTTGCTCGGGTTAGGGTTTCTGACTTTTGTATTAGGGTTTTGAGTGTAAAAATGTGTATGAAAGCTTATGAGTGGAATAATTAGGGATTACACATTGTATATTGAGTGTAGTTGCTTGCACAAGAGTGGTGGTGAAGAAACTGGAGGTAAAACGGCTATTTTGGATGTCATGCTTAATGACTTGTACATTGTGCTTTGAAAACTTGTACTTGACTTGGAGGGAGTTTATATTTCAAATGAGATGTCATATTACTTGTATATATGCTTTATTAGCTTGTACATTCACTTTAGATATTAACCCTTTATGGAATTTAGGGTTTAGAGGTATACGATAATGGTTTAAAACCCGTTTTGATATAACGTTGCGAATGGTACATTATAGGAATAATGTACTTTGTAAAAAGGATATGATGATATTGACTTGACATGTTATGATGTTTGCTTGACATATATGAAGATAGGATGACATAGATAGGTTGCGTGAGCTCGTCTACTTTAGTTACGCAAGTTACATTGCATATTAAGATATTGGCAATGCAAGTAATGTAATAAAGCGAAAAATTTCCCCGTACAATTGTGATCATAGTAAAATAGGTTGATGAAAATTCTGAGTTGTTATAGTGTATTAAGGTTTTCATTATCATTTGTGAGATTAAAAAATAGTTGTTTTGGGGGTATTATGGTGAGTTTGATTTTCTTAAAGCCATAGGAGGAAGAGGCTTGAGTGGAATCCATGGTAGAAGGGTTTGAAGAAGATGAAGATGATAAGAAGAGTATGAAGGATGGCTTATTTAATTAGGAAGCATAGGATTAAAGTGGCAAAGCATGAGGATTAAGAGGATAGATTCCAAAAGTGGTTTAGCAAAATGCAGGAAGTTTAGCTGGGCCTAGAGAAGAGAATAGTCAACTGCACATAAAATCAGGTAGTCACAGTAAAATTCTTGTGACTCTGATGGCGGTCCCATAATTATATGGCAGTCCCAGATATATTAAGGGGTCACCTAGTATTTATGGGAGCCGTTTTTTGGAGGAGCAAATTTTTTCCAGATTTTCAAATTTTTGTAAAACATGTCCAGAAAAAGTTTTCTAATAACACCCTTTCACAGTCAATCCTATTTTACCAAATATCATCTAATATCTAACAATTAAATTCACAAAATTGACTATCCTAAATGCTATTAAAGAAGCACATATAGGTATATGAACTAAGAGATAATCATGCATAATATAAGTAACCATATTGTATCAAGGTGCATGCAAACAAGTGTTTAGGATGATAAAAGTGAAATGATCATCCAAGGCAAGTTATATTGCCCGAACTACGTTCTAAGTTATTACTAAATAACATAGGTTTAAGTACTTAATCATAATAAGGTAGTAAATAAGATTAATAATGTTTTATAGCAATTTTCCAAATTGCTCACTTCTTCATGTTTCTCCATAAGTTTTTTAGGCCTTTCCTGATTGACCTTAATCCACCACGATGCTCATCTCGTATCTGAACTTGATGGTTGATGATTTCGGTTTGGCGGGTGTAAAATGGTTTCATGTGAGGGTTTATGTTAGGTGGGTTTTAAAAGACTTGAGGAACGTCGTTTGTTAGAGAGTTAACAAAGCGAATAGGGGAAGGAGTGCTTGCACGCGAGGTCTATTTGCCATTCCCATCATCATCATCCTTAAGATGGGAGGATGATGGTTGATCAAAGGCGAAGGAAGAAGAAGTGAAGTGACGACCTCTTCTCATGCCACGATCCTTTCTAGTCTTTCGCTCTTGTTGAGCAGTAAGAGGATTCATGACATGATCGTACAAGACATAGGACTCGTTTAACAACTCAGGACTCTCACTCATAACGAATTTAAACAAACGGGTTAATAGCATACCAAAGGGTAGAATTAACCTAGATTTTTTAGTGACACACTCCATTCGTTTTGCCATATAATGGGCGAGATTGAACTTTTTGGAGTTTGCAACACAATATAGCATGTAACAAAGACACGTGGGAACATGGTCCCGATTACCCCCCAGACAAAAAACATTTTCCGGATAATTTCTTCCAAAGGCTTTAGGGCTGGCACAATTTCACGAGTGAGAATTTAATGATCATGAACATCAATTTCTTGCTCATGACGGATGCGACAGACTTGACCTTCTCGATCAATTCGAATATACGAAATGATGTCATCAGGAGAAGGAGGGTTGGTTTGATATGGACCATCCGTAGGGACACCATATGCCAACTCGTCAAGTGACCACTTGTTGGTAAAGACGCAAGCACCCTCGTAAGGTATGTCGAGAATTTGAGCAAATTCTTCAAGAGGGTAAGAAAAGAATTGATTTTGAATCACAAATTCAATGAATTTGACCTTCGTCAGAATAGTTTATTTGATATTGACTATAAAACTCAAGTATGAAGCGAGGACAAATTTGATCATTAATTTCAAGGAGATACTCAAACTTAAGAAAATGAAACATAGACCGAACATAGTTTAGATCCGCAAAGTCCTCAAAAACCACCCGACCCTCATAAATGTAGCGACTTTCAAAGTTTCTTAATCTTTCTTTTATAGGTAAACGATATTCATGTGAAATCATTGGGATATAGTGTCTTGTATTTTTATGGCCTTCAGATGGTTTGCGAGGCATGATTACCTAGAAAGAAAGTATTGAAGTCACATTTTATTATCATTTACTTGTAATATTTTATGGACATTATTTCTAGTGTGTGCCTAAATATGACAAATATGGAGTAACGATTAACTCGACCTAAAAATAAAATCCTAAGAGTTAACCCAAACGCTTCTTAATTTGATTTTGCTCATCCAAACATGTCAAAAAATACATATGAATTATGTATCTTGACCTTTATTCATGATATCATTATGCATGTGTTTAAAAACGTTTTTACGTTGTATTAACAATGCATAACAATAATTTTATTATGTTCCTAACGTGAGTGATTTTAAAATAAAATTGGGGTTTTGGTTCGAAATTAATTTTTTGACAAACTTACTAGTGTATGTAAATCATATGTCTAAGGGAAGCATATAAGTTATACATTATATCTTAGTAGTCCTAATTGTACAAAATTGAAAGAAAAAAGGAAAATTCATAATTTCAATTCTTTGTGTTCATCATGAACCCTAGACTTAAATTGAAAGAAAATATATGAAATGACTTACAATTGATGATGTTGATGATGTTAGGAATGATTGTATGTGTTGATTCTATCTTCAATTCAAGTTTTAATGGTTGATTTTGAGTTTTTGGATTAGTTTGTTCGTTTTCGTCGCTGCAACAAAGAGAGGGGGTGTTTGGTTTTTGAGTTTAGAAATTTTTGACAATGTGTATAAAATTAATGTCTCTGGAGGCAGACCCCATATCGAATCAGGGGGCTGCCTAAATTACGCTTTGTGTCCGCCTATGTTATTGGGGCCGCCCTTAGTAAGGAATTTTTGTACTTTTAATTTTTTTGACTACGAATTTTAAGAGAAAAGTGACTAATTAATTTGCATTTCGGGAATTAAAAAATAATCTAACTAGGCTTCTGATGTATTAGTTAAATGTCAGCACGTAAATGGAACGCTGACTAGAATTCGAGACAGAAGAAAGAGTAAGCGGACCTAAACAAGATTTATGAAATATGTTCCATCATTCCTAAACCCAAGACGTAAATATTTAAACGATTCACGAGTTAAGTGGCTTATCGTAAAGAAGTCAGCGATGTTGTCTACGAACGGCACTTTTAAGATTGAGAATGTCCTTTCTTAGACAATAGACTAAGAAAAGTGGTGACGGATTTTGATAATTATTGGTTCGAGAGTATTGCAACAACCCGGGTTTTGCTAAGGTCAATGCGCTTTGATTGTCGCACATAATCCTGGACACGTCGATCAAACGGATCGTAGTCGATAAAGCTTGTTTTTCATCCAAAGTGCTGTTGACATGCCTTAATCGGCGCTTACTTATTCCGCTTCGGTAGTGGATATAGCAAGAGCGGTTTATTTCTTCGATAACCAAGATGTCAAACAACATCTCACGAACGTACAAATACCGCTAGTGCTCTTTCGGTCCACATAATCTCCCGCATGACCAGAGTCGGCATATACTACTGTTTTATGCCGGTCCCCTTAGGATACCATAATCCTAAGTGCATAGTGCCTTTAATGTATCGGAAGATACTCTTAACCACTTTAAAGGTGAAGGGGTTTTGGGAGCCCTCTTAGAGAGCGGGCACAAAGGCCAGACACTAACATGATATCGGGCCTACTTTGCCGTTAGGTTATTAAAAAAAATAAAAATAAGAACTACCTATCATTCCTCAATACTTTGATAACTATCTACCGAACACCTCTTCGTCTTTCATGGGAGTTTAGTATCGGGGACATGGGGGATTTCATTGGTTTTTTTATAAAACCCAGACTGCACCAACTTCTCTAAGCCGAATTTCTTAATGCATTTGCTTTAATATACATTAGATTGATTAGATAAATACCATCTTTCATTTGTTTTAATTTATAATCCAAGAAGAAGTTAAGTTCACCCCATCAATGCTCATCTCGAACTCGTCATGCCATGAATTTGGCAAATTCATCACACATAGAAAGAACGTCTTTGACAATTCGAGCCGAATATATTTTGTCCGACATATATTAGGAACTTATGATAAGGTTTTGAACTTTTCTTCTTGGTAAAAAGAGTGTCATCTACCAATAAGAAAATCTTTTAATCTATCATACCAAGCTTTGGGTGCTTGTTTGAGATCGTATAAAGCTTTCTTAAGTTTATAAACATGATCCAATTTTTCAAAGTTAATGAATCCTTTAGGTTGTGCCACGTATACCTCCTCATTGATAAAACCGTTCTGGAATACACTTTTTGCATCCATTTGGAATAGCTTGAATTCTAAAGCACAAGCATAAGCTAATAGTATCCTAATTGACTCAAGTCTAGCAACTGGGACATAAGTTTCATCATAATCGATGCCCACATTGTTGATTGTAGCCTTAGCAACTAACCCAGTCTTATTTCGAGAATACAATACCGTTCTCTCGGTCCAACTTGTCTAGAAAACAATACTTGAGTGTCCTAGGATTTTGTCATATTCCTAAGTTATGGAACTAACTCCCAACGTCGTTAGCAATGAATTGATTTAATTCTTCTTGCATGGTGACTATCCAACTATCATCCATTAAGGCTTCATTCACATTCTTAGGTTCTATAGTTGATATAAAACAAAAGAAGTTACTTTGGTTTTGGGCTTGTGATCTAAAGGTTCTTTGGTTAAGGTTTCCTATGAAATTTTCTAGTGAATGGTACCTAGACTCCCTAATTTTAATATATGACTATTTTTGTCAATTCTAAAGTTTCATCCTCAATGTCATTTTCTAGGTTTTTCTTTTTGGTAACCTTAATTGCTTCTTCTTCATCTAAGTCATCATCTACCAAGGGTGATGTCTTAGATGGTGGAGGAGTTTCATCGAATGTCACGTTGAGTGATTCTTCAACTTTCCTAGTATGTTTATTAAGGATGATGTAGGCTTTACTATTTTCGGAGTAACCTAAAAAGACACCTTCGTATGACTTTGGATCAAACTTTGTAAGGTATGTGTTTAGAATGAAGCACTTGCTTCTAAACACTCTAAAGTAATCAAGAGTAGGTTTCCTACATCTCAAGAGTTCATAAGGTGTTTTTTTTTCCTAGATGGCTCTATTATGACTCGTTGAGAATGTATGTTAAAGTATCTACGGCGTTACACCAAAACTTTTATAGTAACGATTACTCATTTAACATAGTCCTACTCATTTCTCAAAAGTGTACTATTTTTCCTTTCAACCACGCTATTTGATTGAGGAGTGCGTGGAGCTGAGAAGCTATGTGTAAATCATTGGCGATTACAAACTCTCCTAAATGCACCACATTATCAATCTCTACCGTGTCGTTATTATTGACACTATTGTACATCCTAATTGGTTTTGAATTTTCTTACTAAATATTTCAAATTGACCGAAGAGATCCATGTGAAGGAGTTTTAAGTATCTAGTCGTTGAGACTATATTCTTAGTTTTGTGACTAGCGTAAGCTTGTTTTCCAATTTTGCAAGCATCACAGAATTGTTGATCAAACTTAAGCTTATGTAAGTTTCTAACTAATTACTTAGATGCTAACGATTGAATGAGACGCATATTTATGTAACCTAATATCCTATGCCACAACGTGCAATTTTCATTAATCGTTGCTAGAAAAATTTGGTCTTTGGCTTATTTCCTAAAATTTCAGTCACAACTAAAAGTCTTTCTTTCCCCTAATACCCTACCTATACCTTAACCATCCCTTAGTGATTTCACTATCATGTTCAGAGAAAGTTACTCTACACTTATTATCACATATTGTCTATACTTTAAACAAGTGTTCAATCTTAAGTTATCTGAACATGTCTACATTTCAATTTTTAAAGAAAGTCATATCGAAAATCGTACCATTGCCAATGATTTAACCGCGAAGATTCTACCCTAAAAATAACATTGACTCTGTTGTATGCCTGTAGCTTTGAGAAAGCTTTTCGGTTACCCTTCATGTGTTTTGCAGCATCTTCTAATCCTTATCCACTCATTGTGTTACCAAGTCGACTCCAAGGCATATCTATTTATATAAAACAATGACTCAAACATTTGGTCCCTAATATCTCATGAGTCCAAAGTTGTTAGTGCTAAACATCCCTTGCATTTGATGCAATTGGTTAGGATGTAGAAATGGAAGACATATTTCCCATGGCATGTAACTTTGACGTTGGAAGTTGTTCCAAGTTACAGGAAAGCCACGAGGTTGATTTTGTCGACCAACGTTCCTTTTTGGTTGCGGTGTCTTAGGACGAGGATAATTATTATTGACTCTTCTAGGTGGTGGAGTTTTTTTTTATCTAAAATTAGGTTTTGAAAATCCAACTCCGGGTTTTGACAATGGCTTATAAAATTGTTTAACTTCATTATCACTAGCAACGGGAATTTGACATTGTTTACTATTATGTGTTTTGGTCTAGGACCCAAAATAAATTTTTGAAAAGACACACTTTTCTCAGATCCAGACGTAGCTGCTGGCTGTCCTATAATTATTTTGAGGGCCGCTTGTACAATATGGGGGCCGCTTATATTTATGGGACCTCCATCAAAGGACGCCTTTTTCTAAGCTTTCACAAATTTTATTTCTTTAGTTCCACTAGATGATGCTTCAAATAAACTAAACCCTGAACCTAATTTTTCACCAGAGGGTTTTTGATTGCTTAACATTTCATTTAAACAAAGTATTCTCTTTTCAAATTTATTTAATCTAATAGCTTCCTCTTTGAGTTTTTCATTCTTAGTTTTAAGTATATGACATTTTACACATTCGAGATCAATTTCCTTGTTTTTATCGAGTGTAGACACTTTTTCTTTTAGAGTACTAAGTTCTTTTTCTAAACTATTTCTAGTGGCTTTTAATCTTTTGTTTTTAGTGATTATCTTTAAACTCATTTTGCACAGTTTATCATATTCATTATCTAAAACTAAATCATCTATTAATGAGTTTTTATCACTAAAGTAAGAGGATTCGGAAAATACCTCACTTGATGCTTGAGCTACAAGACACGTTTCGTCTTTGACCTTCTCATCATCTTCTTCACCGCTATCACTCCAAGAACCTCCGACAAAAGCTCTTTGGTTCTTGTCTTTCGGTGGTTTTGGACATTCTCCAATAAGATGATTTGGATTGCCGCATCTAAAGCATTTTCTATCATTTTTACCGTTCTTGTCATCACGGCTTCTTTGGAACGTCTTTTTGTCGTTCCGATGTTGTCTCATGAATCTATCTCTTTTATTAAAGAACTTCTTGAAGTCTCTAACCGCCATGGCGTATTCTTCATCTTCACTTCCAAAAGTTGAACACTCGTCATCACTAGATTCTTTCTTAGCCTTTAAAGCAAGAGATTTTCTTTCTCCCTTAGCTTTGACTATTTCAGAATCTTTCTTGATGATCATCTCGTGAACTTTGAGATTCCCGATGAGTTCATCAAGTGACAATGATGTTAAGTCTTTCGACTCTTCAATTGACGTGACCTTTACTCTTCATTTAGGATGTAGAGCCCTAAGAAACTTCCTAACATAATTCTTGCTAGAATAATCTTCATCAAGAGCTTTTAGACTAGTAATGATAGTATTAAATCTAGCAAAAGCACTATCTATAGTTTCGTCTTCAGAAATGAAGAATTGTTCATATTGTTGTACCAAAAGGTCGATCTTGTTATCTTTGACTTGGTTATTACCTTGATGGGTGATTAACAAAGTTTTCCAAATTTCTTTTGTCGTATTACACATGAAAATTCTTTCATATTCTTTTCTTGGCAAAGCATTGTAAATAACCATTTTAGCTTCGTTATTTTTCACAAGCTTCTTTTTAAGATCGTCGCTTTGTTTTTCAAAAGGGAAAACCTCATCTAATTTGGTTTCCGGATTTTGTTGAATAGGTTGAAAATAACCGTTAGTAATAACATGTCAAAGATCAAGATCTTTTGATTTAACATATGTCTCAAATCTATTTTTCCAATAAATAAAACTATCACTTTCAAAAAGTGGTGGTCTTTGCATGGATTGCCCTTCTAGATATTTGTCAGAATCCATAGATCGATCCAAGCTTTAAAATACAATATATTTTAAAAATCTTGAGTGCCTTGGCTTCTGATACCAATTGTGGAAACTAGAAGGGGGGGGGGGGTTGAATAGTTTACAGGTTCGTTTTATGTTTTTAAAAGTTTTCTTTCAAAATGCTTAGATTCGAGTTGTATGTTCAACCAATCAACAATATGAATCAACAATGTAAATATATATACTAATACTAAATAACAATCACAATAATATAAAGATATGAGAAAAGGAACAATCAAACCAAGACGCCAAGATTTATAATGGTTCGGCTACGAAGCTCTTTTTCGCCCTACTCCACTCCCCGAGTATCCTACTCGAGATTTTACTATGTCAACAAGCTCCCTTCAGGTGGAGAAAACCATTTATGCGTCGCTTACGATATTTTCCGACACTAAGCTAAATGTTGAGTCCTAATCTTAGCTAGAACCATTCTACTACTTCATAAACACTATATACTCACAAGATCTACACTATCGGATTTACACACTATCTGAATCACATAATTACACAAGATAATTACAATAGAGATTTGATACTTAGAAGAAAAGAGGAGAGATCACTAAATAACAATTCATTTCTTGACGAATACGAATGTTCTTCTCTTGCACTCGATAGAGAGGAGAGATGAGAAGAAGATATTAGATCACTTGAAACAAGATCAAACAATGTTAGTGATTAATAGATTTAGTGAGAGAAAGAAGGTTTTTAGAGAGAGAAAGTTATCTGAAAAATTCATGCAAAGAGGTCTGTTTTTCAGTTGGGAATGGAGCAGTATTTATAAGCAGGAAAACCCAACGGTCACTACAGGCGGTCCCGGATAAATCTGAGAGCCGCCAGACCTATAAGGGGGTCGCCTAGTAGACTACGCTCCTGTTTTTGTCTTTTTGTGGGGAAGGTTGTATCTGTTATGGAACCTTCCATTTTGGGGGGAAAATTTGAATTTCAAATTTAAGTTTTAAATAAAACTTTTCTTTTAATTAGAAAATATTTTGTATATTTATTTTTGTGAAAATACTTTTGTAAAAATATGATGGCTAAGAGAAAAATATTTTCTTGATCACTAATTATGCTTAATGATTTGTTTGTCCACACCTTAAGTGATTACTAATCTTAGAAATGGAATTTTACGATTAATAATTTGTAAATGTTTATTTTTATCGTAAACGTTTTTACATTTTGTTATTATCAAAACACTAAGAGTTCGAAAAATATAAATAACGTTTTTAGACATTATTTGTATTAACAATGGTGGCATTCTTAAGAGAGTAGTGAAGAAGGGGGAACATACAAGGAAACCTATCAATTTGAACGAGGTCAAAGGTAGTCTTCTAAACTCCTTTTTTGCAGTTCTATTTATCTCTATGCTCTTAATGAAGGGGCGTTTGGATAAACTAAGGATATGCATATAATTATAGAAAACTGATAGAAATCTACTATGATGTTAATCTGCTTCATTGCGGTTGTGCGAAAATTGTAAAGCAAATAAACTTACTCTTGCTGTTGATTGCAGAGCGAGTCATGATTAAGAAATCGTCCCAACTCAGTTTACTCAGTTCCTCTATTTCTTCAATAGCTAGATCAAAGATTGGTTCTCTTCCACACAAGTAAGCAGCCCTGCAACAAACACAAATTTTCATAAATTTACAAACGAAAAAACAGTCATTATTGCATGAATTGCCAAGACGTTGTTGACAATCAAGATTAAATATTGCGTGGCTTTCTTCTCATTTTTAAAAAAAAAGTAACTGGACTATTTCTTCCTTGAAATACTACTTACTAAATTCAAGAAATTAGTTTCTTACACTTATTACTACTTGTGTGTAATTTGTGACCCGAACATTGAACATTACCGGTCATACAAGCGGGCGGCTTCTTCTTGAGAGCCAACATTGCCCAAATGGATATGTTTCTTGTCAACTCAGATGGCAGCTTGGCATTTCATATTTTTTAATACATACCTCTCAATATGCATTGTTTTTAGTTCTCAATATTCTTTCTTTTGTGTCTTTTTTGTCGCTTGAACTCTAGAAATAGTAGACAAAATTATTGTACTTTTAGTAGATTAGATACCTACATATCTGATGTAATGAAGTCTGAACTAATAAAAGATGATGTGATTAATTGAAAACTAAGAATGAGAGAAACCTGGAAGCAGAAAATGTTGCTTATTAGAAGTATTACTCTCGGTGACAATCGAGGAATCACCTTCTTCAGACTTTGTAATTTCCTGTTGAAAACATAGATAATGTCAATTTTGTATAGTACCATATGTGAAATGTATAAATGCGACATAAAATTGAGCATTCTGCCTTCATAAGAGTCCATATTAGACTGCTAATTGCATATATTTTCTTTGTTTAAATTTCAGGTTGATGATATCTATCTGACCATTATCGTCATTACAGATTAGCTGGGAATGTTAGTGGGTCACTAATGGACTGGGGACCAACATCACTAAAGAGGAACAATAATTGAAGGATACACTAACTGCTTATAGGAGGACTGCTGATGCTGCAACACACATACAAGCTGCATTTAGGGAGCAATAATTGAAATTGAAGTCAAAAGTAGTTGAGTTTGCTAATGTAGAAGATGAAGCACACTGTATAATAGAATCTATGAGGATTCAACATGAAAACAAATGACTGCTGTTGTCCACATACAACACAATTTTCGTACATGGAAAATAAGAAAAGATTTTCTGAATAAGCGCCAGGCCATCAAAATTCAAGTAAGAATCTAAATTTGGTTTATCCATTTTCTTTCATTTTTTAATTCTACCAGACAATTGACTCATTTGTAACCCTATCGGGTAGAGGTGGCGATTTTGGACAATTTCTTACAAATGAGCCTTTTCGGGTATGTTTTATATCTACCGCTCGATTGGATAAAATAAATCAAGTTAGCAAAAGAAGGAACACATCAAACAGGTCATAGTACAATATTTAGTTACAAAGATTTTTAAAAAAGTGGAAAGAAAGTGTTTCGTGTTAATGCAACCTTCACCAATTATTTACATGTCATCAACGTGTTTGGCCTGCTCATTTAACATTTCCATAGAGCATATTAGCTTGGTGATGTTCTTTACATCCCATAGTACACAATTGACTCATCATTTTTCTCTAAGCCAAATATTTAATCTATTTGCTTATTAGCTAGAAACCAATCTTATTTTCTTTTAATGCATGCCTTTTTCCGTGATTTCCAAGTACGGAAGCAATATAAAAAATTACTATGGTCAGTAGGAGTGTTGGAGAAAGCAATCATCATGATTTAGTAACAAACTTTGAAGAAATATCTTATACATAAGCTGAAAAGTAAATGCGACTATAGGTTTGCTCAACTCTTTGTGATACATACACACCATGTGTTATTGATCACTGCAGATAGGCAGGTTGGTATTTTGGGTCTAATATATTTTTATGTTGTGTGGATGAAAGTTAATATTTTCCTAATTATATTGCCCAGGTAACGCATAATGGTTATGGAAGTGGTAAAAGTTCATAGGAAAAGAAAATTGTAGATGGCATACTCAAAGCAAGGTAAGTGTTTGCAACCTCTATCAAGTATTCAAATATAAGCTTTTACATATATATTTTGTCGTAAGCTAAATTGCAATATTAGTTTTTCCAGCAAGCTTCCATGATGTATTGTATTAGTGGGGTTGGAGACGGGCCTAGGGACAAGATGAAGGAATTTGATAATAACGTCTGTCATCGTCAATTTGATAATTTTCAGGTAAAACACTAATGTGAGTTTTAATATAGTGTTCCCAGATCTCTCCATATATACAAGTTTTAATAATGTTGCAGGTTCTGAAATATGCATGAGTGCAAGCTTCAATGTCGTTGTCTCAAGCGTCAAGAGAACAAGGGTTTGAGGATTTTATTTTGTGATAGAGATGGTAAACACACAAATTCAACAACAAACGTTGTGTCTAAAGAAGCTTTATTTTGAATTTGAACTATAAAGCATATACTTTGTAATGGCGGATAATCTATTAACTTTTATTTTCTCTTATCGTATTACCATTTGTTTCTTTTTGTTCGTTATTAATTGTATAGAATTTTTTTTGTTCGTTATTAACTGTATAATTTTTTTTCGATGTTCGCAATTCATTAACCCTTACTTAATTTATTCCTTGGATACTCACAAGGAAGCCTGCCCATCAGGTAAATCTAATTTGATTAAATATATATATATATATATATATATATATATATATATATATAATTGAGATCAAATGAGAGATTTCTTAAAGTTGTAAAAATAAAAACTCATAAGACCCAATAAACATGCAACATGTAGCAAGTTATTAATTAAGCAAAATTAATATAACTAATAAACACATAAGAGTATTATAGACATTTAAATCATTACTCTTTATTTAATCCTAAATTGTCATTCACACACAACACTAAAAACAAAAGTTGTTATCTAAAAAAAACCCAAGGTCATCACCACTTTGAAATATCGTACCACGACGCATCAGTTATTTTCGAGATATTGTACTACGACGCATCAATTATTTTCTAGATATTGTACTACGACGCATCAGTTATATTCGAGATATTGTACCACGACGCATCAGTTATTTTCGAGATATTGTACCACGACGCACAATTATTTTTAAGATATTGTACCACGACGTATCAGTTATTTTCGACGGATATATCCGTCAAAGTTATTGCTCACCATTCATATCTTTGACGGATATAGCCGTCAAAGTTATTTTCGACGGATATATCCGTAAAAAAAAGGATTTATCCGTCAAAGTTATTTTTGAGATATTGTACCACGACGCATAAGTTATTTTTGAGATATTGTACCATGACGCATCGGTTATTTTCGAGATATTGTATCACGACGCATCAATTATTTTTGAG
Organism: Tanacetum coccineum; assembly: GCA_026074375.1. Lineage (NCBI taxonomy): Eukaryota > Viridiplantae > Streptophyta > Magnoliopsida > Asterales > Asteraceae > Tanacetum > Tanacetum coccineum. The sequence goes on from BQNB010004832.1 coordinate 67,398, forward strand.
ATATTGTATCATGACGCATCATTTATTTTTGAGATATTGTATCACGACGCATCGGTTATTTTCAAGATATTGTACCACGACGCATCAGTTATTTTCAAGATATTGTACCACGACGCATCAGTTATTTTCGAGATATTGTACCACGACGCGTTAATTATTTTTGAGATATTGTACTAATAGATGGTGAAAAAAGAATGTACAAAATACCCTTGAAACTCTATTTAATAATCATCATGTCACTCATTTAATATTATTCTCATTTAATACTAACTAATAAAGTGTAGATTGGTTCTCATTTTAATAATTATAAGAAAGCTCTCACATTAACCCTCCTATATGTGTGTGTGTGTGTGTGCGTGCGTGCGTGCGTACCTGCGCGCGGGCGTGTGTGCGTGCGTGCGTGCGTGCGTGCGTGTGTGTGTGTGTGTGTGTGTGTGCGCGCGCGCGCGTGTGTGTGTGTGTGTGTGTGCGCGCGCGCGCGCGCGCGCGTGTGTGTGTGTGTGTGTGTGTGTGTGTGTGTGCGCGCGCGCGCGCGTGTGGGTGGGTGTGCGTGAGGGTGTGCATGTGCGTGTGCGTGCGTGCGTGTGTGTGTATGTCTATATATATATATAGTAAGATCTTGAAAAAGTAAATTAAAATAAAAAGTGGTGAGAAGTGACTTAAACCACACATTTGAGATGCAACGACTTGCATTGGATGCATTTTTATTCATTTAGATGCACCATGTAAAGTTTCGAAAGTTAATTTGATGTGTAGATGGTGCAAATTAATTTTCATTATTTCGAGGCATGAAGAGGAACAAAAAAGAAGAGAAATCATGAAATGCATCTAATATACTTATATGCATCTAAATAAAAGCTAGAAAACACATTATGATGCATTATAATGCATATAAGATTATAGAGATGCATCTAACATTAAGTCGGTGCATTCACGGCATATGCCCGATTATAGTTACTTCCTTATCCTTCTTATTTTAAAAAAACTTCTCATTTACCTAACAATATATAGATATAATATATAAATATATAAATATATTATATATTTATATATATAATATAATAATATATATATATAGTATATATATATATATATTTAATATATATACATATATAATACATTAAATCTCTTTTCTAATATCTATGAGACTTTTTAAGTTTGATAAAATGAATAAATACTTAAAAATATGTAATTCGGTTTGATTTTCGATTATTCGGTTCGATTTAATCTAATTTGAATTCGTTTCGGTTCGATTTTCGATATTACATAAGAAAAAAAGTTAACGAAAAACCGGAAAACCGAACCGATAAACACCCCTAACCTCCGTGACTCCGCAAGTATAGTTCGGTAAACTTAGGAGGTGTTTGGCTAAGCTTATATGATGGGCTTATGAGCTTGTTAGCTTATATGTGTTAAATAAGCTGAAACTAAGTGTTTGGCTAAGCTTATATGACTGGGCTTATGAGCTTATATAAGAGGGTTTTGCTAAGCCAAAACTTTGTGGCTTATATAAGAAAAGGTCGGCTTATATAAAATATAAAAATATTATATAAAAAGACCTTTATAACCTCATTTAATAATTACACCTATTAATATTTTTATATAGTTTTTTTTCATTTTACCTTATTAATAGCTCATGATATATAAATCATAAGCTGCTTATATAATATACGGGTAATGATTTGCACACTCAACAAATTTATTGACACACTCAAATTATATGTATCTTGACATTTATGCTCTTACATAACTTAATAAAGTGTGCAAATATTAAGGGTATAATAGGTATAACACATATTTTTTGAGTGTGCCAATCAAATTGTGAAGTGTGCAAATCATCTCCCATAACATAAGCATAAGCCCGATTCATAATGTCAGCCGAACACCCCCTTAAAAAGGTTTCAGAACGGGCCAACAAAATTAGCAAGTATATAAGCCCAAACAAAGACTTGTGAAAAAAGAAAAACACAAACGAATCATTACGCAATATTACATGCTCTATAACCAAATACCTCAAAACCTCCCCAAACTAAACCTTTGAAAAGTAGCAAAGATTTTTGTGGAGAGAGTTAAGAGATCACAAGTTATAAAACACCCCGATTTCCCATTTTCCTAAACTTTCTTTTTCATTTTTTTTATATTAATAATATTATTTTGACTTTCGTTATTTCCGTAACTGTTAGGGATCATAGAACAAGATGCATTTCGATTCCGAGAATGCCCCAAAAAGGATAAATTCATCGTTCCTGACTTTTCACTTATCCAAACCAAGCTTAAAACAAAATCACAGCTAAATATCAGTAAGGATGCTAACACTACTCATATTTGCAACTTGTGAACTTTTTACTCCCGATATTTATTATATCTTAAGTGAGTGTGCTATCTTGAATTTCAACCATGGATCAACTTTTTGCAACATACTATGCTTTACGTTCCACCTTAGAATAATGAGTTTAAAGGCGAGATCATCCCATGTAGCGACTTTCGTCTCGGCACATCCCACTAGTGGTCTAAAGTGACAGGCTTTTGGACACCCCATAGAGACTAGCTCTGGGGACTCATGGTCTTAGGTCTTCAAAAACACTCGGTTTCAAGGATATTTCATAGCTTATAAAATAGAATAGTCAAAGTGCAAAAGCATATTTGAATTTAACAAAAAGAAGTCAATTATTAATTTAATTTAACTATTTAGACATTTATGCAATTGTAACCCTCGACCTTTTAGAAGGCTGCAATATCGGTTGTGAGCCGGCAAGATGCAGCAAACTTTTATCAGTCTTGGATTTTTATTCTTACTATGGGCTTTCTTTAGAAGACTACCACATCGGTTGTGAGCCGGCAAGAGGTAGTAAACTTTTATCAACCCATAGCTTTTATTTTTCTTTTATTTTTTTTTATATCTTATCATTTATTTTTCTGTATATCTATTTATTTATTTAATGAGACTTCTTTTTGAAAATTCAAATATATATTTGAATAAGACTAAAATTTTTGGATATATATTACATAAAATTTGTTGATTTAAGTTTTAATTTCCAAAAACAGAACGTATATTAACTCGATTAGTTAAAAGTTATGGAGAATAAGAAAAAGCAACTAGTTACATACATGAGCTCTGATGATTTCCAATAAATCTTTGTTTAGGCTCTCATACTACTCATACTAACTCTTATCATTTTTCGTTCTTCGCGAATTAGCGAACGCTTAGCCTAAAAGTTAAGGAACAAGCTAGAGCTCAACACGCTTCGATCGGGTCTAAAAGTTACTCTTTGTACTTACCCAGCAAGAAGTCAAAAATTGTGAAAAAAAACTTATTTTATTTTTGAAAAATTTAAAAAATTTTATTTTTTTTTTGAAAATTTTTGTGGGGAAACGGGTACGTGAGAACAACGGCAACAAAGTAGGCAAGGATCATATCAAAAGATATTTTTTTTACTACCCCATACTATAAAATCATACATTGTCCTCAAAGTTTTATTGACCTTAGGACTTTAAAATAAACATACTAGAACTCAAAAAGGTCGAATGTATAACTCAAACATGAAGAAAGTATCACAAAAATCTTTAGCCATTTATTAAGTGTGCTACAAGATAAATGTTAGACGATAATAATCTTTTAGGATATCAGATTTCCCCAAACTAATGGCAAGCAAAGGCTAGGAAGCTCGAGTGGTCGGGACCAAAACAACCAAAACGAGAAGTTCAGAAAGTTGGGATCAATCCTTGACACAATCACAAGTACAAACAAAAACACAAAGAACGGAGAGGAGTACAAGCCTCCTACAACACATTAGAAGATAAGAAAGGAAAAATAGAAAATGGAAAGCATGGTGTGCCTCCCACGAATCGCTTTGTTTTTGGTAACGAGTCACATTAGTTACCGATCCCTGGAATTCATTGGTCTTAGAGAAAGTTTGGAGATACGGGACATCACTTGGTTGGTGTGTCCCTTCGAAGTAGTGCATAGTTAAGTCGCTTGGTGGGCAGTTCACTTTGATGTTTGATCCGTCGGAGTGAGATAATTTTTGCAGTGCCTATGGAAAAACTATCGGTTATGGGGAAAGGGACGTGACCTTTCGGTTTTAAAAGCTTTCCCGAGAATTTCTTTGACGAGAGTTAAAAAGCAAGGTGGGTGGGGGTGGGGAACCCCCTTTTGATCACCAACATTGAAAATGCGGAATTTTGATCATTGAGTCGTGAAGATTCTTTGTCCTCTTTCCTTATAATCAAAGAATTCTCATTAGCTAGATCACGAAGCTCATTTAGTTCATCTTCAGCTGAAGTTACGGGTGATCGCCCAGGTTTTAAGATCGAAGTTAGCATGTTTTATAGGACATGTTCAGTTGCTCTATGCTCTAATTCGATAGGTAGATGACACGGCTTTCATATTCGAGTTGTAAGGTTGTGTATTCCAATTAGTATCTTATAAGCAGTATGAAAATGCCCACAAATAGCGTTCATCACGCCTATTCGACCATGAGGCACAGTTTTCTCATAAACTGTTCTTCTAAAATACGTTTTAACCCTTTGATTCGACTCCTCCACTTGGACCCAATCGGTTGAGGGGTGGGGGGGGGCGTCGTTAAGCATGTTAGGGAAAGACGATGAGTGGACCCATACTTAGACATTACTTAGCAAATTTATCATTACAGAATTGGGTCCTACATAGCTTATATAGCTCTCGGTGTACCAAAATTGGGCAACAAAAAGAGATTTCTAAAAAACTTAAATACAACTCTGGCATCATTTGTGGGAGCGGCCTTGGACTTGGTCCCATTTTGATAGATATTACAACAGCTACGAGTTAAGTATTTATTTTCCTCTTGAAGGTGGAAATTGTAACGGTCCATAAAGTCTATGCCCCAGACATCAAAGATTTCACACACTTGGATGGAATTTTGTGGCATCTCATCATGTTGTGAAATTTTTCCCTGACGCTGGCTTATGAGTTGACAGTTTTTAACTAATCTCATGGCATCTTTGTATAAATTGTGGTCCAAAGAATCCGGAGTCAAAAACCTTTTTGGCGGTGTAGTTGGCACCGTAATGTCCCCCGGTGGGTCCACTATGGCAAGCTGTGAGAATGTCGACAGCTTCTTGGCCTGAAACACGTCGCCGGATCACTTGATCCACACAGGTTTTGAATAGAAAAGGGTGGTCCCAAAAATGTGTTGACACTTGAAAAAATTTATTTTTCTGTTGAAGTTGACATTCATCTTGACAATGAAATTCCTCCGGTTGGTAATTTTGCCATAACGGAAAAACCACGGTTGGTACTTGGAGTTAACAGAGAAGTCACCATATTAAGTGTCTCGAGAGGAAAATTTTCATTAATTTCCTTTGGATCGAAAACATTTTCATATGGGTTGTCTAATCTGGACAAATGATCGGCTGCGTAGTTCTTAGCTCCCTTCGTATCAATTACATTAAAATCAAATTCCTGAAGGAGTAGAACCCATCTTAGCAATCTTGCTTTGGCATCTTTCTTAGCAAAAAGGTACTTAAGGGCGGAATGGTCCGTATACACTATGCTTTTAATCATGATGAGGTATGACCAGAATTTTTCAAAAGCGTACACCACAGCCAACATTTCCTTTTCTGTTGTGGTGTAGTTTGATTCTACCTCAGTCATCGTTTAGCTTGCATAATGTATCGGCCTAAAGTTCTTCTTAATTCGTTGCCCCAGAACCGCACCTATGGCAAAGTCGCTAGCATCGCACATAAGCTCAAAGGGTTGGTCCCAGTTGGAGCATCAGAATTGGCCAACAATTTATAAACCTTCACTCCTCAAGCTTCACGGTTAATTTCTTCTTTAAGGTCTGAAAAGCTTGAATGCATTCCTCTGAGAAAATAAAAGGAGTGTTTTTTTTTATGGATGATGTGTCACATTGGTCTGAGTACAATCTTTGAATAGTCCTTGTTATTCTATGGTAAAAACCTGCATGTCCGAGAAAACTCCTAATACCTTAGACGGTAGTTGGGTGTAGTAATTTAGCAATGACATCTATTTTGGCTTTGTCGACTTCTATTCCTTTCTTTGAAATTTTGTGTCCAAGTACGATGCTTTCTTTCACCATAAAATGGTTTTTTCCCAATTTAGAGCTTAAGTTAGTGCTTCTCACCGTTTATTGCACTTTTCCTAAATTGGAAAGCACGTAGAAAAAAACCGAAAACTGAAAAGTCATCCATAAAAACTTCCATTGTCTTTTCAATCATATCATAGAATATGGCCATCATACACCTCTAGAACGTGCCTGGTGCATTACATAAGCCAAAAGGCATGCGGCGATAAGCAAACGTTCCATATGGGCAGGTGAATGTGGTCTTTTCCTGATCTTTCGGATCAATTGGTATTTGAAAATAACTCGATAAACCATCAAGGAAACAATAGTATTCATTTCCTGCGAGTCTCTCAAGCATTTGATCCATAAACGGCAAAGGGAAGTGGTCTTTCTGGCGTGGGGGGGGGGGGCCCTTTTTTTTCCCTTCAACTTATGATAATCAATACAAACTCTCATCCCGTTTACAAGGTATAGTTGGTACTATCTCTTTTATCATTGTGTCAATCACGTTCATCCCTCCTTTCTTTGGCACACAGTGCACTGGGCTCACCCAAGGACTATCCGAGATTGGGTAGATCAATCCAGCGTCAAGAAGTTTTTCAACCTCTTTCTTAATAACATCATGGATATTTGGATTAACCCTTCTCTGATGTTGGACCGCTAGTTCATAGTCGTCTTCTATTAGAATTTTATGAGAATAAAATTCCAGGTTAATTCCCTTTATGTCAGAAAGTTTCCAAGCAATTACTTGCTTTTGGAACTTTAGAACCTTTATGAGAGCGGTCTTATCATCGACACTCAAATCTTTGGCAATTATGACTGGCAACTTGTTGTTGTCTTCCAAAAATGCATATTCGAGATGAGGCGGTAAGTCCTTAAGTTCAACCTCAGGAGGTTCATCAATTGAAGATTTGGCAGTTTTGGCTTCACAAATTTTAAGTTCCTTTCTGATTTCTGGCAAATAATTTCCTTGGTTCGGAGGTGGTGAAGGATCACTGTTAAGGAGTGCTTCGAGAATAAGAATGTCCCCCTCTGGGTCATAATAAGATTCATCAACTTCCGGTGAAGTTGGATCGTCGGCTAGAGCAAGAAAAGCATCAGCTTCTTCTAGAAGTAGAGAAAAATCTTCTATCCGGAATGAGTGGAGGAGTCGGAGAAGAATTTGAAACTATCAGGTCATATCCGGGAGTGGGATTGCCACTGGCGATCACGTCTGAAAATCCTAGAACTTCCTGAGAATACTCTTCACAAGCTAATTCAACAACGTCGATTCGATTCGCCGTCATATCATTATAATTAACCGAGTATCTCGAAGTCTGATCAAGATTATAAGTAATGGCCTCATTGTCTACTCGAAGGGTTAATTCACCTTCGTACACGTCTATCAAAGCACGACTGGTCTTAAGAAAACACCTCCCGAGAATTAGAGGTACTCGAGGGTCTGGTTCAAAATCTACGACCACGAGTCGGCTGGACGGAAACTTAGAATAACACCAACTTTCAAAGTTGACATCTTTTGCAATACCAATTGGTCGTGAGATCGATACAGGTCCGCTAATTTTAGTGTTTTTGAATGTTGTGTAGTAAGGTCTGGTAAGGTTAAGCTTTTTCAACACGGAAAAATGGCATGAGATTTATGATAGCGCCAGATCGCAAGGGCTAAGTTATAACAACCCAAGAATTTGTCATCAAATTGTAAATCTATTTACTATTATCACAATTATACGAGGAAATTTTGTGCTTTATTACATTATTATATATCTTCAGAATGTTCATAACTAAAGTAGACAAGCTCACGCAACCTATCTATGGTAATCTTGTCTTCATATATGTCAAGCGAACAACACAATATGTCAAGTCAATATCATCATATCCTTGTTACAAAGTACATTATTCCTATAATGTACCATTCGCAACGTTATATCAAAACGGGCTTTAAACCGTTATCGTATACCTCTAAACTCTAATTCTATGAAAGATTAACATCTAAAGTGAATGAACAAGATACTAAAGCATATGTACAAGTAATTAACATCTCTATTTGAAATTTAATATATATCTTCAAGTCAAAGTACAAGTCTCTAAAAGCTCAATGTACAAGTCATTAAGCATGATCTCTAAAATAGCCGTTTTACCTCCATTTTCATTCTAATTTCTTCACCATCACTTGTGTGCAAGCTACTATACTCATTCTACAATGTGTAAACCCTAATTATTATATTCATAAGCCTTCACACACATATCTACACTCAAAACCCTAATTCAAAAGTCAGAAACCCTAACCCGAGCTAAATACTACACAATGACCCGTTTCTTCATTTTAATCCATTTTAAACCTTAACCAACACTCAAATGAGTTGTAAAAACTTATTTTACAATCATATCAATCCTATTCAATCATTATCTCATCATTACTTCATCATTTTACCTCACTTGTACGTAAAACATATCCTAGAAACCCTAAATGTACCTAATTGGTTCATTTAACCCGTTTACTCGTTTTAAACCATTCTAATCCCAAATAACCAACCAAGTGCCATTATAAACTCATAAAATGAGTTTAAAAATCATTATCTATCATTAACTTGGCAATGTGCAAGAAATCAAAGCCTAGAAAACCTTAACGAATCCAGAAAACCCTAATTATGCCCTAATTGTAACTTTGACCCGTTTTCTCAATTTCAACCCATTATAACTTACAACCAATGGCCAAACTTCTTTGATTAATACTTACTTTTTGTACCCTACGATTTGTATTCCATCTATTACTATATCTAAAGAGTATGCAAAATATAAGCCAAGAAAGTCAAGAAAACCCTAAACGAGCCCTAGTTGAACCCGTACTCCCATTTCTTTAATTCTAATCCGTTTTAACCCAAACGAATTGCTAATCTTTGCTAATTTACTTTAAATCCCATGACCTTAACAACCTTATTTCATCATTCCTTAATCATTTATTAACACAATGTACTTGTTAAAAACCTTTGAGAAACCGTCGAACTAAAATAGACCCGGTTAGCTTCTATGACCATTTTAACACCTCTAAATTGCTACATGTACATTTGCACACCAATAAAATCTCTAGATCCTCTCAAGCAAGCTTACAAGCACCTCTCTTCAAAATATCTTCCATTTATATTTTTTAAAATTGCACATGATCTTCTTGTTTCTTCTAGTATAATCCGCGGCATCACCAAGACCAAAACACCTCACCAAAGCTACTTCCTAGCTTATACACCACATCTACCAGCTTCTCCACATCCCTACCTAGCTTGTAATCATGTCCTATCTCAGTTTTAATGCATTCCTTAAGCTTTAAGGATCATATGACTATAATTGGAACCTAAATCATTTCATTTTTCTTCATCCCTTCTTCCTCCTTATAACCTTCATAGAAGCAAATCATTGTGCTCTAATAGATCCTAATCTCCATATGTGATACTTAAGAGTCTCAAGGGACAGAAGGAAGCAAAGAAACCAAGAAAGAAGCAACGAGAGTAGTCGTTACTCTACAGCCGTACGAAGCCAATAAGTCCGGATTCTGGTACCCGTTTCCTCCATTTTTTGCCTCCTTGAAGCTCAAACCCAGGTTTGAATGTTCTAATTCTGCTAATACACCTTATAATGTTCATATGATCCGAAATATATCTTGTTAAGTTTCATAACTTACAATTCATGCTCATTTCTTATTTTGATCCAAAAACCGTACTCCCGACCTAATTTCGCGTTTTTCTTAAAAAACTAAATGTTATAATGGTTAAATATTTTTTCACCCCCAAATTATAATCTATCCTAGCATGCTTTACTAATGTCTGTAATAAAAAACCAACTTTATTGATTAATGAAGGAAATTTGAACCGAAAAACCGGGTTTACGTATTGAACCTAAATTTGGACCCGATTTTGCTCTCTTAGCTTAACGAATTGTTTATTTTAAACTTGTGTTATGTTAAAACTTAATATTTTAGTTTAGTATAACTTAATAAATGTCTATGATATGTTAAAATAAGCTTGCATGGAAATTTTGGACATGGTTTGTAATTAGATCCATGCCAAGGGGTATATATCGTAACTTTCTGAACTTATAAACTAAAGGGGACTGATTTGTTATTTTATCAGTTTTATAACTATAGGGGTCTATTTATGTCATCTTTTCAATACTACATGGTTTACTTGGTATATAATAATAGTTTAAAGGTCCAAAGTCATATAATTGCAAACTTAAGGACCTTTTTGCAATCTTTCCAACACCCACAGGGTTTAAATGTAACTTTTGTAAATAGTTTAATATCAGTTTGAAAACCTTACAAGACATACTTTAATTAATGCTTCTCGTGATTTCATTTCCAGATATTGAATAAAACGCTTAAAATCCGATCACCCGGGAAGGATATATTGTACCACAATTCTAGGGAACTTCATATTATGAGGGTTTCAACTTGTGTATACGTCTCTGACTAGTTGTTGCGGGTTTACGATCGTAAAGTGCCATTGCTCCTCAAAATTTACGATATGGTCTTCTGGAATTTATTTATGATGCGCCCGAAAACTGTGATACTTTACATCTAAACTCTTCAATTAAAATCATAACTCTTAAACAAAAGTTATAATGTCACATTCTTCATTAAGACTTGACAATTCTACTCAGGGTATGTGTACTTTGGCTATTTAATTTCATTTTACTATATCAAATTCCCTGGGTAAGATTGTGATAAGGTCGTCAGCTTTCATTAAAGAATAATTTATTACATCTACCTATCAAGGTGAATTCATAACTTGCCTTTACTCATTTTACATGTTTTATAAAAACGCAGAAGTGGGTGTTAAGATAACATGTTGTTACAAACTCTTTTTACCATAATCCATTTATCTTTATATCAAGGTGATTACTTTTCAAAGGAATAATGCAATTCATAATCTCAATATCTTATAACACCGTAACACTCCTACTATAAAATCATGAATGCAAGTGTTATGCTAAACCTATATGCTATACTGATATTTTATTGCCTAGGTAACATGGAATGTCTTCTTTTGGGGTAATATCTCCCAATATCTCTTTAATATCTCTTTGGGTAATATCTCCCAATATCTTTTTAATATCTCTTTGGGTAATCTCTATATATATATCACATCATTTTGGGTATATATATACACTAGTCAGTTTGTGTGCCATGAGCTTAGACCAGACAAGACCAAACAGACCAAATAAGGCAATAACGGGATAATACATTGTTACTATGATAATTGTATTCGTTGCAATTATTACTAATAACGGGTGTATAATAACAATATCATTTTACATAATAATTGTGTTTAAACAATTATTACACTATGACTTGTATTCAAACTGTTTATATTAAACCTATGAATTTCACTCAACCTTTGTGTTGACTTTTTAGCATGTTTATCTCAGGTAATTGAGCAAGTTGCGGCACGGAGTGGCATGGACTCAAAGATGGTTGAACTGTTATCATTCAAACTTGATGTTTTAGATTTTGGGACCTGCATTTTGTAAAAACTCTGATTATAATGAATGATAACTAAATTTTTCCAACAACGTCTCTTTTAAAGTTGTTTTCTATGATTATGATTGTTGTATCCATGAAGTAATACCCCAGATTATCTTCCGCTGCTATATTGTAAAAATAGGGGTGTTACAGATTGGTATCAGCGCCATGGTTATAGAGAACAAGGTCAAAACCTTAACTATAACCACATTTCATTTTTTAGCCATCAAAGTCCTCCGTGCCACTACATTCCGGAACAAGTACGTAAATATACATATCTATTATACTATTACATAAATAACTTATGTTATTTACAACTAGATTGTTAATAGAACGATGTCTTCTCCCAACCACTTTACTTCCGATATTTAGGACACTCTTTCCTCTATGAATATTCTTAACTTCGGTCTCATCGGATTATTTCCCAGCTTCATCGGGAATCAATTCTTTTAACTCTTCGGAAAACTCTACAGATAATATAATCCCACCAGTATTCTCATCCTTCTACAATAATCCTTGTTTGAAGGATGTACAAGCATTTTATGCTAAGGAATTCCTTATTTCATCACCAGATCCTATTACTCCACCAGCTATTTTGAATCTATCTCATGAGCTTATTGTTAGAGGAGGGAAGAAATTGAAATAGGAGACTCGGGCTTGTAACTATCCATGTCAACCTCAAAACCCTAGTTCCCGACTTCCTACTCGGTATAACACCTGTTGTATCCCACTTCAATAGATTGAATTCTTATGCTTGTTTAAGGTTTAGTTATATTAGATAAATCTAACATAACTATATAAAGCTTTGTTTGAAAATAATAAAGGGATTATGCGGAAGCTAATCTATTAATATTAAGAAGAATTACTCAATGAAATAGTAATTCAAATAAACATATAACTCACAAACAAGCTTCAATATTATTAATGAAAATAATATGAATACCCTAAAGTATTAGGTCATAAAGACCATGAAGCTAAGAATTTATACGACTATATTGATTTGGCTTTGGTACTGGTATGGGGTAATGAGTATTGGTAAATCAATCATTATGCCCTAAGGACCTCTTTTTATACACCGAAGGAATCCTACTTGGATTACAAACTTTCCTATCATATATAAAATAATTTCTATACAATAACTATTAACATATCAAGTAAGTAGTACTAACCAAACAGTAACTAACTTACACTAGCTACTAACTTGAGTACTTAGCAGATACTAACTTCGTATAATATTTTTCTTGAGCAGTTAGAAACTCTTCAACAGCATTAACTTCAAGCATCCATTGTACTAGTAGTAGTAAATTTTCATTAGCAGCATTAACTTTTGTACCAGCAATAGTTACTACTTAGTATATTTTCTTTGAAGTTCATGAGCAACACTAACTTTATAGAGCAGTATAAACTTGAGTAGCAGTAATTCTAACAGCATTAAGAAGACTTTTAATCCCAACAATCCTCCCCAAAACTTGATATTCTTCTTCAAAATCATCATGTTTCTTCATTCAAAGCTTCATCAACACCATAAGGATGCTTCCAAACACTTCTTAACGTCTTAAGCTGTTTTATGACGAGTTTAAGAAGCTGCTAAGACCCTATCACGTTTCATAATCAATATTCAGCTTCTTTTTCCAACAGTCATTGAAAGGTGAAGTGGAGTAAGGGGATATTTCTTCTCTACCACAAGTAAATCCTGCATATGTTTTGCATCCCTAAGGTGAATGTACTCTACGAGTCATATAGCTATCCAATCCAACACTTTGTATAGCTTTTGATTCCTTCCAAACTGCATCTTAGTACGAGTTGGTTCAAACATTGTTTTCAAATTACCCCATAACACCAATCTAAGATCTTCCACTAGCTTTGTGACTCAAATTTATATTTTACTTTACCAACTTGTACTAATCTTCCATCTCCCTTGTCAAAGATTTTTAAGCAATTATGACTAAAGACACGCACATTTGAGACTTTCCATCAGCTTTTATTATTTGATAATAGCTTTTTCTTCCTTCTTTATGAATCTTCCAGTCAATAATATTTAGAGACTTAACAGCCAAAGGTATAGCATCAATTGCTACTTCTTCTTCATCTGGAATAATTTTCATTAACTGTTTAAGCTATGTTGTTTCTTTGTCATCTTCCACTTTTTGCTTCTTTGTATTCTCTTGTATCATCTCTGTTCCTGCTCTCTTTTCTTTGCCTTCCACCAGCTCTTTTTTAAAGTCTTCAAATGTATTTACCCTTTTTTAAAGCTCTGTCAACTCTCTTGGATAGAATCAAATCTAACAACTCCAAATATCATTGAGCTAGTATCCTTCCATGATTTTTATTTTTAGGGTTAAAAAAAGTACACAATATCTTTTTTTCTGGTGAGACTTTTGTATGGTGAGGTTTGTTTCTTTTCTCTTCTGCTCTTTTAGCTGCAAAATGCTTTCTTCTTTTCTCTAAGAGTTGTTGAAATAATGTAGCCTTTTCTGCATCAGATAACTCTTCTTGTTCTTGTACTTGCAATCTTTCAGCCAATTGATAATCATCATCAATCTTTGCTTGTATATCATCCCATGTTTCAATCAAGCCAATATTGGCTTCTTTTTCTTTTTCAACTTTCTCTCTTGCAAGTCTTTCTCTTCCATCAAATAACAACTGTAACTTTAAAGCATATTCTGCTCAAAAAACTGATTTGAATCTTTTCTTCTTCCATAGCCTTCACAGATCTCTAACATTTCCTTTACACTGGTACCTGTGATTGTTGTGAAGAAATTGATTGTGTTGTTGTAGATTTACCTGGATCTATGACAAACAAATCCTCATTCACCTTAGGTTTATGAAGATGTTTAATCTTCAAGTGCTGAGCCAAATAATATCTTCCGTAGAAATTGTACCAGTTGTTGCAACAGTACTAACTTATAAAAAAACCACACCTACTTCCTTCAACAACAATTACATTTTTTTTTTTTTTGTATTTTCTTGCAACAACACCTCTCAACCATTTAAGCATCCACATCCAACATCTCTTTGCCACATCATCTTGAGCATTAACTAGGTTATTCTTCATCTCATCAATAGCATTAATCCTCCTTTGTTTGATGCATCCTCACTCCAAACTGTCTTCATCTCCCAAAGGATTTCTACCCTACGCTGTCAAACCAACATTATATAAATCACTTCATCTTATGAGTTCAATGACCTACTTTTACTTTTCATAGCTTATATCTTGAACCTCTTTTTTCAAACTAGCAAACTCATTATGTAGATGTCCTTGTCCTTCTCCAAATCAAGAACTCTAGTATCATAAAAGTGGTAATATAGTTCTATAAATTCATAATGTTTAAGTCTATCCTCATCACTTTGAAGTGTGTAACCTCTTGCGAGCAGTGAATCATTGGAATGTTTAGATACATTCTTAAACCTAATTTGAACAATAGTATCCCCCATGGTTTCTTGGCACCTGGGACCACCACCTAAAGTAGTTCATAGGGAACTAGATTTATTAGGTGTTGTCTTGGATCGGGATCTAGGTTATGTTTTACAGTACCACCCTCAAACTGATATGCAGGGAATGTTGAATATCCGAGGCTTTACAGTATTGGGTCAATAGCACAAGAACTGAGAACGACAACAAAACGTGCGGTTGAAAAGATACATTGGAGATTAACAAAATAATTGTTTGTTACATAAGCTCATGGCTTCAAATAGTTCAACAAAAAGATAAAGAATTTCGTTTATAACTATTGTCCCCAAAGTGGTAATAAGACCCCAATCTTAAGTTTGACTCTACATTAATAGACTCTCAATATATCATCGCACCTCGTGCCTATATTGACCGGAAAACAAGCTTAAAACGTCAACATAAAGTTGGTGAATTCATAGGTTTATGTAAATCAATTGTAGGACCGCAATATTTCCCAGTGACAATTGATGTAAGGCAACAAATGCAAACATCAAAAAAGTAATTACGATTTCCCTAAGCTCATGACACGAAGCTTGACATGGTATGAATGCAAATATAAATTTGCCATCAGGTGTCCGGTGAATGATGTGCTAACCCTGCACATCCAGATTCAACATGGTAACGTCGTTCCCAGTTATAGCTATCACCCGAACGGGGAATGATCAATCCATAATAGATCTATCCCATACATTCGCGCCCACATAATGTTTAATTCCCAATCACATCTATGCAAATTAACAGTTCATGATCATGGCCATAATGGGTTTATGGTACTTAAGCAAACCACGTAATCATAGGTATAAAATGTAGCACTTGCGTCCAGTATTGTAAATAACAAAGCATGTTAATCACCCCAAGGATGTAAATCATTTAAATAATTTTAAAGCAAGGGGCATGAACTCACCTATAGCCGGTAAGTTCTCTTAATGATAACAGATATCCAATTAGCAGTGATCACACCGTAAAGTACCTAGTATGTCATGAGTCAAGTCTTAGTTTACAACATTTAAGCTAACGACTCTTGTTTATACTAATTCCCAATTAATTTTATATAACAGTGACTCACTTGTGTGGTGCCTGCACAAGATTATTGTATTTAAACTTTCGATGGTTTCCTCAGAAACGTGAAATCATTATATTAATAATATACGTTATTTATTAACTTGATTAAAAGCCGTTCGATGACTGAAATTCTTAATGTTTCGATCCGACGTGTTAAGTGTTTTTATTTATTCCCTTTTTTGTTCACAAATGGTAACCTGTAGGTTTTTAGTTGTTACCTTTTAGTCCTTAGTTAACAATATATACTTTTATATTTTAAAACCTTTTGTTTCCGGAAATGACGTAATTAGAGTCCTTAAGTTTACAAAAAGATAGTTTCAGGTTTTTATAAGTTTCACTTCATCCCTAAGTTTCACAATGTTTCAAAAACGGTCCCCGGGAGTTATTGTATTTTGAAAATGACAATTCCAAACCCTTAGGTTTTGGCAATTTCAGTTTTAGTCCCCTGACTTTGTAAAAATTGCATTTTCAACCCAATCAAATCCCGACAAGTGCATTGGCCTTATTTTAGGCCAAATAAAGCCAATTCAAGTCCATTTCGGCTATTAATAAGCATTCGTGCTTATATTGATTTAACGGGCCTTATTGGGCCCGTTAAGTCCGTTTAACTTAATCAAGGCCAATATGATTTAAATAGTCCAGAAAGCCGTAAATTAAGCCTCATACGGGGCTGTAAGCTTAAAATAAGCTCGGTGAGCTTATTGAAGCTTATTTCGAGCTTATTGGGCTTACGGGCCCAATAGCTCAACCCGAATAGAACCTTATGGGTTCCTTAAGCATTTTAGCTTATTTTCTACCCTATTTAAGCCCAATACTTCTGTTTTATTTTCTAGCTTATTTACAATAAGCTAATAAGCTTCTGATTGGGCCGGTTTGGGCCTGTTGAGGCCCGATAAGGGTTCAAAGGCGTTCCGTTGAGTCCATTGAGGTCCGTTAATACCTTATTATGTCCCATTAGCTATAATTAGATCCTCAAAGATCATCAATAAGCCACTCGAGCTTATTGTGAGCTTATTTGTTCATTTAGGGCCCGTTAATGGGCTAGGAGGCCCGTTACGGGTTCGTTTGGTTTTAAAGAGATACGAAGGGTTCATATTAAGCTTATTAAGTCGGGTAAGCACAAGAATAAGCTGTTTATGCTTATTCTGGCTTATGGGCTCGCATGGGGCTCGCGTTGGGCTCGATGGAAACCCGATAGGGGTTCTAATGGTTCGGGCTTTCTCCTTTAAGGTCCACTAACTCATCTTAGGCTCGTAAATATCTTATAAGTCTTTTAAGCTCGTGAATAAGCCGTCCCAGCTTATTCGTGGCTTATGGGCCTTGTGGGCTCACGAAGGTGGGTTGCGAAGTCCTAGTGAGGCCCGCATGGTTTTATTAGCGTGATAAAATGGTCCTCGTCGAATTGGTCTAGCACAAACAAGTAGTGCCAAGCATTTTCTAGACGTGACCCGCGACTGCAAACTTCATTAACGTTGGTTCTACATTGTTCCCACACCTCATGTCGTGAATTACAACTATAGTTTACGTATAATTTTCACGTTTAAATTTGCGAACACGGCTTATTACCCATGT
This sequence comes from Tanacetum coccineum, assembly GCA_026074375.1. Classification (NCBI taxonomy): domain Eukaryota; kingdom Viridiplantae; phylum Streptophyta; class Magnoliopsida; order Asterales; family Asteraceae; genus Tanacetum; species Tanacetum coccineum. Next base: position 85,054 of record BQNB010004832.1, read on the forward strand.
CGTGGTCCATTTTTATATATCATGGTTATTGTTCGCGTTATCTTTTACGTTTCTAACATCGTGCAAGTTATTAAACGAATACAATGTGCTCATAGCATGTTCATTTTATGTTTATCATGTGTGCTTTCCCGTTAGTATGTCGTATGCACATACGCTTGACCTCTAAGCTAGATCACAATAAATGAACACGTAAAATACGAAGGAAGGGAGTTGTGTGCAACTTACAAAGGTCCTATAGCTCGAGAGATTGAGGAGTGGACGTGTAAATCGCTAACCGTAGCGCGTATTCTTCCTTGTGGATGTTTGTTGGCGGTTTGAGACCCGAACACAAGAGAGAATGAATGTTTAGGTGTTTATGAGTTAGAGAAAGGTTTAAGTAAATGTGTGAGAGTATATTTATAGGAATAAGCTGTTACATTTTCTAGTTCTTAAGCCTAACCAAACCGTGCCTTAGAAGTGCGTTTTTTGAATTTTTAGTTAGCCACTAGTATTTAGGCTTAAACACTAAGTACAGGCTTTCATGAGCTAAAGATGTACAAGATTTTACTTAGCTAGGAAATCTTATAGGTTTGTGACTTGATCCTTGGTTGTCCGCGGCATCAAGAGAGGAAAAGGAGAGAAGTGGGTATTATCTCTTAGATAATTAACTAGTAGGAGACATTAGGACTCTACATTAATTAACTCTTGTATGTACTAGTACTTTTAAGATCATTAGGAAGATTGTGCTAATTCTTTTTATTTTTTTATTTGTTCTTTTGTTTTTACTAATATATTTACAAAAGGGACGATGTTTATGTGATACACTTGTCACATTCGGCATTAAGGTGATATAAGTACAAGACTTGATTAAATTTCGACTTTAAGTGATCAAAGTGGGTATTGGTTTGAGTCTAGGTAAGTCTAGGTATTTCCGGGGTGCGTCCAAATGTATTTTATCGCGAAACGTAACCCTTTTACGTGACCAATAAAAATAAAAACTACGCAATACATAATTATCCTCAAAAATAATTATTTCCTTACTTGGTGATGTAAACCCTTAAGTTATTTGGTGACCGGTTTTACATTCATGTGGATTTTTCTATTCCCGCGGTTTAGTCTTAAAGTAAACATTAAAAGTAAACGCGTATCGGACTAAAATAAATAGTGATCATTAATATCGTCGCACAATGACACGAAAATGAGAAATGTTTACAGTCTTCCACCCGTATAAAATGAGCTTTGTCCTCAAAGCTTAAGACCTTTTAGTAGATTGATCGAAGCCCTATTTGTGAAGAGTGGTGGGTATTCTTGTTTTGACAAATCTTCACGTTCCCAGTAACTACAGGGCCCCGCCTAGAGTTCCACAAACCTTTAACCAGAGGTATCCGGCCTCCCTTCAATGTTGGACTCCCGTTCCATGAATTCAACGCTCTTCCACATACTGGAGCTTAACGTCAAACAAACACATTCCTTCTAACGGCATGACTAATGTTTGTCGGCGTAAACATTTCTTCAGATTGATAAGTGGGGGGGTTGGGTAAGGGGGGGGGATGGGGGGCTCATGGAAAGTTGGTGAACCTATGCTCAACTCTTTAAGGAAGTTCCAGCCTGTAGGCAACTTTTCCAACTTTTGCTAACACTTTGAAAGGTCTGACATATCTCGGGTTCAGCTTGCCCCGCTTACCGAACCGCAAGAACGTCACTTTCCAGGATGGAGACCTTGAGCATAACTCTGTCCTCCAAAGTCGAACTCCCATCGGCTTACGCTTTTCGATCAGCGACTCTTTGTCGAATCCTGTGCCGCTGCATCCTTTGCTTGATCATGACGATCTTTTCCGTTGTTTCTTGGATCAATTCCGGACCAGTCAGTTGGGCTTCCCAACCTCGGGACCAGCACACTGTGATCGCAGTTTCGACCATACAGTGCCGTCATAAGTGGGGCGGCATTTAGCCTACGTGATAACTGTTGTTATATGAAAATCTCGGACCAAATGGCAATAATGCTTAACCCAGCTTTGGCAAAATCAATACGCAAGGACGTAGGCATGTCCTCGAGAGCTTAAAAATGGTTCCTCTCGCTCTGTCCGTCATTTCTGATGATACGCATTTCTCATGCTAATATCCGTATCCACCCCCCAAAGCTTTTTGAAATGATCTCCAGAAATTTGAAGTGAATCTTCCAACACGATCACAGATAATTGAGGCAGGTATCCTGTGTCTTGCCACTATCCTGTTCAAGTATAACCTCGCCAATTTATCAACGGATCATATTCTCTAATGGTAAGTAAGTTTAAGCAGATTTTGAAGTCGAACCACAATCACCAGATGTGTCGAAAACTTGTGACGACCTAGGAAGTTTGGAGTGATATAAAGACCATCGTTATATATCCCACTTCCACTCGGGTATTCTGGTTGTACTAGTAATTCCTGATGGCCTTTGATGATCGGCCTTGACCTTGCACATGTCCGGGCAGTTTGCTAACATACGTGCGATGCCACCGTTCATGTTAGGCCACCAAATATTCTTTCACATCTTGGTACTTCTTCTCAGAACCGGGATGGAAGAAAATTTTCGACTTGTGGATTCTGTGCATAATCACGGACCTTAAGTCTCCATAAACCAAAGGTATCCCCAACCTCCTGCTGTTTAAGCATAGTGTCCATCGAGCACGCGGTTTCCAGTACTTTCCTTGGGTATATCCTTCGGATCATACCTCCTACGTCCTTCATTACGATGTTCTCTGGTTTTTCGGGCTACGATCTAGCTTCTAGTATTCGTTTGGGAAGATCCAAACCAATTGTCCCATAACCACGGCTCGAACCCCAATGCTCTATCTATTCTTTACGAGCTCAAGTGCGTCGCCACATACGTTGCTTACCCTGGATATAACGAATATCACAGTCGTAGCACCAGTTAATACTAGCCAACGCGTTGCGTCATGTTAAGCTCCTTCTGATCGAGAATGTGTTGTCGCTTTTTAAGGCGTGTGAATACTGGTGCATCTGGTTCCGTATAGATAATGTCTCCCAATACTTTAATGCAAACACTACCGATCCAAAGCTCCAAAATCGTGAGTGGTGTAGTTTCTTCTCGTTAACTTTTAACTGTCGAGAAGCGTAGGCAGATCACCTTCTCTCTCTGGCATTAACACCGGCACCTAAGCCTTTGTGTGACAGCATCACAGGTATACCACAAAGTCTTCGCTCCTTCAGTAGATCCAGAATTGGCACAGCACAGCTTCTGTCTTTTATCAACTGAATGGCTCGTCTTCCTTTTCTCCCCCAATCGAACTCGATTCCTTCTGAGTAAGTTGCGCATTACTTAGCGATCTTCGAAAATCCTTCAATGAATCTTCGATAGTAACCAGCAAGACCTAGAAATTAGCGGATCTCCGTTGGTGTCTTAGGAGATGCCCAATCCTTGATAGACTCTATTCCATGGGCCGGGACCACATGTATGCCCACTACTATCAATTGACATGTCCGAGAAATTGGACCTTCGGATCCAAAATTCACATTTTGAAAAACTTTATGCGTACATCTTCTCCTTCTTAAAGCAATTCTAAAATTGCTTTAAGTGTTCTCATGCTCCCTTGCCCGTCTTTTGAATAAATAAGTATGTCATCGATGAAGACGATTACGAACTTATCCAGGTAAGGTTTGCACACTCGGTTCATGAGGTCCATGAATACCGCAGGTGCGTTTGTCAGTCCAAATGGCATAACCTGGAACTCGTAATGGCCATACCGAGTTCGAAATGCCGTCTTTGGAATGTCTTGTTCTCGTACTCTAAGCTGGTGATATCCGGATCTCAGATCTATCTTCGAATAAATACTGGATCCTTGAAGTTGATCAAACAAATCGTCGATCCTCGGGAGTGGATAACGATTCTTTACTGTCAGTTTGTTTAACTCGCGGTAGTCGATGCACATCCTGAACGAACCGTCCTTCTTTTTGACAAATAAGACCGGGGCTCCCCAAGGTGAGGAACTAGGCCTTATGAATCCCTTGTCAGAAAGTTCTTGTAATTGTTCTGATAATTCCTTCATTTCGGATGGGGCCAATCGATATGGTGCTCGAGCTACGGGTGCGGCTCCTGGAATTAAGTCGATTTGGAATTCCACTGGTCGAGCTGGAGGAAGACCTGGCAAGTCCTCGGGAAACACTTCTGGAAAATCTCGGACGATTGGTACGTCCTCTATCTGTTTCCTTTCCGACTTGTCCTCCTCTTTCTTGGCGGATATCTGTGCTAAAAAGACCTGGCATCCCTTGGCCATGTACTCTTGAGCTTTTGAACATGAGATAACTGTCAACCGGGATTCTCTCCCGTTGCTACTTTCGTTGCCACAAAAAGTCAAAGTTTCATTCCCGTAGGGAATTTGAACAAGTTTCTCACCGCACACGATCACGGCGTGACATCTTTTTAACCAGTCCATACCGATAATGACATCGAAACTACCCAGTTCTACGGGAATTAGATCTATGTTGAACGGATGGCCTAAGAAATTTAAGGTGCAACCTCGTATAATTGTGTCTATCTCGACTAATTTCCCATCAGCTAATTCGACATCATAACAATTTTCTAATGAAGTTGGGGCGATGTTTATCAAGGAACTAAATGCAGTGGATATAAAACTTCTATCGGCACCAGTGTCGAATAAGATAGATGCATAATGGTTATTTAAGAGGAACGTACCCGTGATGACATTGGCATAAGGGTTTCCCGGTGCATTTCCCCTCTTTTCTGCATTCCTAACTGCGTAAACCCAGCCTTGTGCATTCCCATTTCCTCCATCTTTATTCTTCAGCTTCAGACAATCTCTCTTGAAATGTCCTGGTGCTCCACACTCAAAACAACCATTTCCTTTGGGAGTTGCCCCATTGCCCTTCTGGGTGTTAGCAACATTTGTGTTACCAGTATTCCTGCAATCGCGAGCAAAGTGCCTTATTTTGTTGCACTTGTGGCACTTCTGGGTGCACGGGCCATTGTGGTGGAGATGACACTTGTTGTACTTGGGCAAAGATCCCCCATAAGGCTTCCTTTCGCCTGTCCCCATGTTGTAGACTTTGGCGACATTCTGCCTCTTGAAGGGTTGCTGTTGGTGACCATGGTTGTTTCTGGATGAATCATCAGCCTTCCTCTTGTTGTCAGATTGCCTTTCCGCGTAGGTGCGGAGTTTCTGATCCATCAAGTCATTGGCCAACTCAATAGTCTCATCCAACGTCTTGGGTCTGGCAGACTTGACGTTCCCATAAATGTTGTCAGGAAGCCCACCGATGTACTTGTCAACCTTCTCGGTTTCATTGGCAACAAACTTGGTACATATCAGGGTTAACTCTTGGAAACGTTCAGTGTATGCTGGAACATCGTTTCCCTTGACCTTTAGGTTCCACAGCTCGATTTCTAATTTCTTGATTTCACCCTGCGGACAATACTTGTCCGTCATCTTTTTCTTGAGTACTTCCCAAGTCATTGCATATGCCTCTGGACCTAAGGTTCTTATCTGACCATTCCACCAAGTCAAAGCAGCACCTAACAGGGTGCAGGTGGCAAACTTTACTTGATTCTCAATTTCTCATTAGCATCAACCACTGATCATTGTAAATGGTCGCCATCTTTCAATCAATGAGTCAAACCGACCCACGCCTTCAGTCCCTTGAAGTTCATAGGTTGAAACTTCATGAAGTCAGGTAAAAAAAATTGGGCAACGCAGTTTACACGTTTCCTTTCGGTTATCCTTGTGGGCGAACTGTGCTTCCATCTCCATTGGTGGAGTTTCGCAAAAGAGCTTGGTCAATCATTGCTTGGATGGATTCTGGAGTCATGTTGTTTGGGTTGGTGTTGTTAACAGGGGTATTTGGTCCTCTTCTGGTCGTAGGTGCCATGATTTGTCTAGATCACAAAAGACAAAACATGAGGTTATATGACAGAATATAATAATGTATAGATGAGATATCAACACAAGAGAGGTTATAGTACAAATAAACATATCCATTTCATTCATAGCTTTGAAAACTATACATGAAAATAGTTGTCTGAGTATACATATACAATACAGAAGACTAGCTATGTTAGCGGGAAACCTAATACTTAAACATGCCTATACAAGTCACTTACAAGATATAATAACATAAATCACTAGATGTGGTTGTCATCATCCAGAAGCATCCTGTGATCTGGAATCCTAGCCTCTGGGCATGGCTGTCTAGCTATCCTTGCTGCTTCATAGTGATAACAATCGGTTGCATTGTACTCATTTTGCTCTTGTCTCTAAGGGACTCGGGAGTCTTCTACCATCTGGTCCTGACGTCTACGGTCAGTCTCTCGAAGTGCTGCTAACTCAGCCTGCTGCATCTGAAAGCGAGTCTCATGTACCTGATGTTGTGTCTGAATGAGAGTACCCTGCAGCTGTAGCTGTGTCTGGTGTGCCTGGAGATGGGTCTCGTGTGCATACACATGATCACGATGGGTCTGAAGCTCCTGATGAGTCGCCTGACTCAATCCTATCGAGTGAGCCCAAGCCTCTCGGGAAGCATATGCCTCCTCCTCCACCATCCATACCGTCTCATAGGAGGCATATATCCTTATAAGCAAATCTGGGGGGGTGTGGGGCGTAGTTGGCTGGGGGGGGGGGGGGAGGAGTGTAGGGGTACGGGGTAGGGTGGGGGGGGGGGGGTAAGTGGGCGGAAGGTGGGTTGGGGGCGGGTTGGGGCGGGGTGGTTGGCGCCGGTGTGTGACCCGCTGCGAGTCCATATCGACTCGCTGTGATATACGAGACCTACTATCCTGAGCATCCTCTAGTAAAGCATACAAGTCCTGTGTATCATGCTCATGGAGCTCAGCAAGCTCTGTGACTCTAGTATTGACCTCTCCCACGGTCATAGGTGCTATCTCAGGAACTGCCTCTGCCGGATCTACCCAAGTATCCCTAATACCGTACCCGACATCCCTAATCCCCTGTCGCCTCTCTTCAGCATCTACCGTGCTGACAAACCCATAATCTATCCCCCGACCTCTGGTAGGTCTAGCAGTAGAACTCTCTCCAATCTCATATCGGGGAGCTTAGAGTGACAAAACACAACCTCTTGCGAGGTGGTGTCAGACTCGGGAATCTCGTCCCTATGGTCAACAGGTGGTGGTATGTATAGAGATGGTGGTAGTGGTGGTAGTGGAGGTGATGGTAATGCGGCAGTAACTGCGTCAATGAGAGCCTGAGTGGATGCTATCCTGAGTGTCTGGATTTGGGTTGGACACCCAGATGATGGTAGTAAGGGTGATGGCACAGGTGGTGGTGATAAATGTGCAGGTGGGGCTGTGCACCTAGCAAGGCGCTCTCCTGCAGAGGGTGGTGATAGTGAGACAGGTGGTGATGGTGATGGAGTAGTCATGGCCAGAAGTCTCTCAACCTCTGCCTCTGGTGGAAGGGATATGGAAGTCTGAGGCCGGACGGTAATCCTAGCCCCAATAGTAATGTCAGTGGAGGGTGGTGGTATAACAGGCTCTGTTCCCTCAGGTGGGAAAACAGGCTCATCAACAGGTACAACAATAGTAGAGTCGGCCGGAGCTAAGTGCTCCTCCTCCTCCTCCTCCTCGTCCTCATCATCCTCATCCTCGTCATTGGCGTCATCCCTAGATGAATCGCCGTCATCATCATCTCCATCATCTCCCCCGTCCATAGGATAGTCAGCCGGACCATCCTCTGTCTCATCATCCTCGTACTCCTCTGGATCCTCCTCGGGATCGACCTCAGTAACATATCCGGTGACTCAGCAGTGGGTGAATCAACAGGAGGTAATGGCTGCTCCTCAGCTGGAAACTCATGCTCATCCTCCAATGGTATATACTTAGGGTATATAGGCTCTGACACATAGTCAGGATCATGTGCCTGTATGAACATAGGCTCACGCTCATCCTCGTCCTGAGGAACTGGCGGTTTCTGTGGATCCTCTAGGCCTGTATGTTATCGGTGATGTGGGGCTACTGGCTGTATCTGGGAGTCCGTCATATCCTATACGATGACCCGTGGAATACCTCCTCAGATTCTCTATCATCATCGGCTCCCAAAAGGCTGTCTGGACTCAGAGTCGGTGTAGACAGAAGGGATGTGACAGCTGATGAAGCAGAAGAATGGACTGCTTGCAAAAGCAAAATATAAACTTATATAAGTATTAAATATAGGAAAAACGGTATGATATTCTATAAAGCTTATTTTAAAAAGTCTTATAGAAATATACGTAATAGCATTCATATGCACGTATATCATTCATGTAAGCATTAAGTACCCTACTAATGTTAAAATACAATGCATACATGTAAGCACATAATTGATGCAAAAGTAATGTGTGGTATGTCCCATTCAAACCCCGTTTGTAAACTCACGTGTTTGAAGATGGTTATAGTCAGACAAGACTTTTTGACTGTTCTCTATAACCTTTGGCTCTGATACAATCTGTAACAAATCAAATTGGGTCGCAGCGGAAAGTTGAATATCCAGAGGGATTATTACATTTCGGATCAATTAAACACAAGATATGAGAACGACCACTAAAAGTGTCATTTGAAAATGTTAATTGGATAACAAAATACCTTGTTTGTTTATATGCTCATGGCTTAAATTTGTCAACATTATTAAAAATAAAGATTCCGGTTTTTAACAATTGTCCCCAAATGTAATTTAGACCCTAAATCTTTTATGTTGACCTTCAATTATTGCTTCCATTGTATCACCGCACCCCCGTTGCTTATTGACCTAAATACATGCTTAAAACGTCAACATAAAGTTGGTGAATTCATAGGTTTATGTAAATCTATTTTGGACCGCAGATATCAAGTGTATGATTGAGCAATCACAATGCGCAAACTTCATAAAAAGTTAATTATGTTTTCCTAAGCTCATGACATGAAGCTCGTATATATGAATGCAAATATATTGCAACAAGTGTTTCGGAGATGATGTGACTTAGCAAACACGCGTCATCCCAAATTCGACATGGTATGCGTTCGTTCCTGGTGATAGCTAGTCACCCAAATGAGGATTGTCAATCCCTAATGTCTATTCATAAACAATTAGCGCCCTAATAATGTAATTCCACAATCACATCTATGCAATTAACAGTTCATGACTCTTGGGAACATACGGGTTATCGTAACTTAGGCAAAATCAAGTAATCATGGTAGAAAATGTACACTTTCATCCAAATGTAAAAACAGGCATGATTCACCCTAAGGATGTAAATAATTTAAAATAACAGTAAGCATGGGGCTATGAACTCACCTTAGAAGGTAGTCCTCTGATTGATATTATATATCCAAGCAGGTAGTGAATCACACCGTCAATTACCTAAGTAAATACGGTCAAGTCTTAGTCTACATATTTAGGCTAACGACTCAATGTATAAAAACTTAATAACTTTCTTGTTATATAATATGTTATCATTATGTGGTGGTGTATACGTTTATTGTATTCGTTTCCTCGTTTGCTCTTGGGAAGGTGTACGACTATATACTTTTAAGTTTACAAGGTGTTTAAGTATTAATATTAAATACACCTATTTATCATTCGCGTGACTTTAGTTATATAAGTATCCGTATTTATAATATCTCGCCTAGATCTGATGCCATTAGTTGTTTTATTTAATCACTTAATTTTTTAAAAAATACCCTTAGGTTTTTCATTATTGGCAAAAAACGTCCTTATAATTATATAAATACCCTTAGGTTTTCATTATTGGCAACAAAACAGTCCTTATAGTTAAATAAAATATTTTATCGTTTACATCCCATGAGTTTCCATATTGAACGTTTAGTCTCTTATTTTACAAAAAATACATTTTAGGTTCTTATGAGTTCCAAATAGTCCCTTAAGTTCAGGAATGTCAAAAACAGTATTATTAATACACTAGCAGTATTAACAATATGCTAGCAGTACTAACTCTGCTAGCAGTACTAACTTCTGCTAGCAGTACTAACTTCTGCTAGCAGTACTAACTTCTTAAGCATGGCAGTATTAACTTCTAATTTAGCTCGTATATACAAAAACCCTTCTAGTGAGTTACAAAATTCGTTAGAGTTTGTTTGTGTTCGTGTTAGACACAAAAAGGTTAAGGATTGTCAACAAGATTATTATTCGATACACAAGCCAGTATTAAACAATATGCTAGCTTTCAGTACTAACTCTTGTAGCGTTATTAACTTCTGTTGCGAGTACTAACTCTGCTAGCAGTTACCTAAAATTCTGCTAGCAGTTACTTAACCTGGCTAGCAGTACTAAACTAACTTGTCTACTAACTTATTTCGACATATCCCAAACAACCCTAGTTCACATATACTATTGTGTACACATCCTTTATTGAGCAAAATGAGTTGTTAAGTATTATTATACGTGACATGATAAGTGTTTCCGTTTACCAAAACAAGTTATCAAACCTTCTCGGTAAATTTTTACGTGTGCATGTCATATTTTAGCATTTCTTGCTTATACACAAGATCTTTGTTACGTGCCTTATGGCTTTTGTTCACCTCACAAGTATTCTATTTGTTGTATACTTTGTAAGACGTGACAGGGTTATGTCATGCTAGGCACGACCATGTTTAGCTTGTTAACACATAATAACCAGCCTTATGACATATGAACCAAAACATGATTAACTTTGAATTTGTAACGTAGGCTAAAAAAATTTACAAGGGTCTTGCTTCTTTGAATGTGTGTGTCGTGTAGCGTGCGGAATCTCGACTTGTATACCCACAAGCCTTAGTTTAACGGAATCTTTCTTGCTTTCAAAACCATTAAAACGTATAACCTTAGCTTGATGATTAATAGTGTGATGTCATATTTGTGTTTGATAGTGTATCGGCTGTGGTGACCCAAAACAATAGAGCAAAGTAGAGAGTGTTGTGTATGTGTGGGTTGCATGAGTTGTAATATGGTAAGGTTGGGTGTGTTTATAGCAATTATTGGTTACATGTTTCTAGTACAAAACAAACCAAACCGATCCAAGCCCTAGTGGTTTTGAAGTTTTCTAGTTAACTACACCTTGTTTTGTTAAACCACACAAGTACACCTCTTAATTAGAGGATATTTGTACAAGATTGAGCTAGATTATGAAATCTTATGGATTTGTGTGTTGGATCATGTTTAACCGCGGCATAGGGCAAAGAGACCAAATGGTGATTAAACCATTATGTTTTGGCTAGTAGGGAACATTTAGGACAAGGTATTAATGTAAACCAAGGAATGGTACTAGTACTTATAGGATCATTGGGGATTTTGAAGGATTTCTACTAGGTGCTTTTGTGTGTATAACCGGCCCCTAGTGGGTTTTACACAAGAATTGATTTAATTTAAATGTTGAGGTAATAAAAGTAGGTATTGGTTTGAGTCTAGGTAAGTCTAGGTATTTCCGGGGTGTGTCCAAATGTATTTTATTGCGAAACGTAACCCTTTTACGTGACCAATAAAAATAAAATACGCAAAGTGCATAATTATCTTCTTAATAATTATTTCTTACTTGGTTGATGTAAACCTTAATTTATTTGATGGCCGTTTACATTAAATGATTATTTCTAGTCACAGTGATTTAGCTCAAAGCAAAATTAAATAAACGGCGTATCAGACTAAAATAAATAGTGACTAATAATAGGAGTCGTAAAATGACCTGAAATTGAGAAATGTTACAATCCCTCGAAGGTGTTACGCCGTAAAGTGCCTTGGACTCTTTACTTTAGTGCATTTCTTGTCCAAAACCCTTGTATTTTGCTAAAATACTCACTTGGTCCCTGAAAACTGAATATTAACAATTAAGTAACGTTTTCATATATTAATAGCATATTTTGTAAGCATTTTTATAGGGAATTTGATATTAAAATGCATCAACTATTTGATGTTATCACGGGTCATATTTTAATCATGAACTAAGAGCGATAGACAACCCAACAAGTGACAAAACGCACCTAGGAACCCCCTAGGATGCCATGGTCGGTCGAACCCCACAAGGGGAACAACAAGGCATCTTTTAGGAGGCTTGTCCAAGATAGCATCTAAGTGTCCTAATTGATTTTCAAGAAAACACACACATCATACAACATAGAAAATTTCCTCTTCCTCCTTCCTTTTTCTCTCTTGCGTCTGACCACACACACACCTCAAAACACTTCTTTTTTCCAACTTTGATTCAAGAACATGAAGGTATAAATGTTGATGCGTATTTTATTTTAAAATATATTTTGTTCAAGTTTTAAATTTTTTAAACTCGACTCACCTGACAAATGCACTAATGGGCAGAGAACCCGATCGTGAGTAGTGTAGAGATGGTAAATCCGAGGTCGTCCTAAGAGCTAAGTGTCAATTAGTTTTAATTTGAAAGTGTCACGTTTTGAAAATAGTTTGAAATTGATTTATAAAAATAACAAGAAAGTAAATATGCAAAAAGTAAAAGTAATAGAAGATATCAGGGAGAAAGGCATGCTAGTCTAGCCATTTCATCACTACCGTCATAACTATGTTTTCCTGTGCAATGTTACACACTAGTTTCATTAGTGGTTTCTAAAGTCGACAAACCTGAATAAATATCTTTAGTTTGCCTTATAATTCCTGCGATCCCAAATCCCCTGAAAGTCACGAAGGTAGGGCAACCAAGTCATAATGATTAATCCCAACTATCCCAAGAACTAGTCTAATAACCACACACACTACAAACACACACATATATCATATATATATTATATATATTATATTCTATATTATATATATATATTTCTTTGATATATATTATTAAACACTCTATAAAAGTGTTCTTATGCATTCATTAAGTATATTTAGTGTAGAGGCGGTAACATGGTCAGTTCCTACACTAGGGGATAGGGTTCAAACCTACCCTAGAAAAAAAATACCCTGCTAATCTCATGTTCAATTGCTAATCTAATAAAAGGATTAACATGATCTAAACCACCCGTAATACTACCAAAACCCAGGGTTACACGAGAGTTAAAGGATATCCAACAAAACCATAATCTAACAGGAATCATTATTACACCGATAGTAAATCTTGACTTTGCCAGCACTTGAAGTGCTTAGCAGCTCTACAACAAACAACAAGATTAATAAGGTAATCTTGGATTTTAAAACTTCATAATTCTTACAGATGGGTTTATTGATCGTTTAAATAGATCAAAGTAAGTTAAGTGTGATCTCCCTTGGACTTCTGGTGGAATTCTTCGAGGTATCAAAGCCGTGGTCGCTTCTTAGAGTTGTGGTGGAATGGTTGATGTTGAATTGCTTGAATGAGGCCTCTATTTATAAATTCCGAATATGTTACGGCGTAACCTTTTAGAGGTTTACGCCGTAAACTGCTGACGCGTACTTTCCATCTTGCAAGCTTAAAAAATGTTACGACATAACAAGTGTCATGTTACGCTGTAATGTTGACTCAGATGACTCAGCCTTCCATAATAAAAATGTTACGACGTAAACCTTGCGTGTGGTTATGCCGTAATGTTGCTGGATGACGTGTCTTGCCTTGAATAGGTTACGGCGTAACACTGTCATAGGGGTTACGTCGTAAAGTCTCATATGATTTCGTGTTTTCTTTATTTTTTGGTCCATTCCCGTGTTTCTTGTCTCATACTTGCATTTTACCTAAAAATAACAAAATAACCGTAAAAGTATCAAATTCTTGCACCATCTTTATACATCGGATGGCTTATAGTTGCCACCTCTCAAAATCACTAGGTGACTTATAATTGCATCACCTTTTTACTTAGTTGGTTTTGTACACGTAACCAACATCAGGAGTTAGATCACTAGGTGGCTTATAGTTGCACCACCTTTTCTCTTCTTTTTTCTTTTTTACAATACTCTTGTATATAACGTATCACCTATCCCCCCACTTGAGATAAACAATATCGAAAGTGATAATAACGGGGGGTCTTCCATGTTCATAATAATATGTCTTTAATGAAAGTGCCAATCTTCGAACCATTTTCTTGAACCATAGACTTAGGTAGCCAGAAATTTCAACACTAGGATACATATAGACTACAGTGTTGGCTAAGGCAAAATTGTGTAACGAAACATATAAACATTGGGAGAAACATAGGATTGGCTTTTACATGGTGATCTAGGGGAATCTTGCACTATGATGAGTGACAACAGAAAAAGTTTTTTTACACTCGGGAGGGTAGACAAGTCAGTGTAACAAGTCGATAAACACACAATAATGGCTATTTGGGTTATTCCTAATGTTGTTCTGAACCATCTATTCCTGCTTAATCAATTAGGTTCGAAATGGATGTACTTCCAAGTTTTAAAGTCTATAATACTACCGTCACACTTAATATTTTGGTGGATTTTTGTATAATAAGATGAAAATGATAACTGCAGGCTTAAACTCACAAGTAATTACATAAGGGTAATGTGCATGAGCAAGATTAATTCTAGTCAGTAAGTTAAAATATGTCAAAAATTTTAAAATTGGCACCATTTTTTAAAGAAAACTAGAAAATCGAAGGCAAGAATAGGTCAACTGATAATCCTACTCTCATCCCCCACTTGTTTTGTACAATATCCCTATTATACATTAAGGAAATGAAATAAACAAGAAGAGTAGAATTTAAACAAGAAACTCCCTTGAGCTTTGCTTCTGAACATATAAAATGTAATAAACCGGCGGAGACATGGTGGATCAGTACTTCGTTCCCTCAATGCACTCAATCCTGAACTAGATTTGCCTACAAAGCAGCAAGAGGCGTTTACGTAGCAAGAATAAGTAAGTTAGGAACATTTTGTATTCTTTGTCAACTTTAAGAAAAATCCTAACATTTGATGGGAAAACATGTAAATAGAAACATCATTTGGTTTTGGGTGATCTCTTCATCGCTCAAATGATGAGTTACATAAACCTTTCTCAGAAGGCATTATTTGCATCATCTGACATCAATTAAATATAGTGCCTGACTCTAAGCCACACACAATTTATGAGCAAGACAAAAGTGTGATATTGAGCTTAAGTCATTAGGTTGTATATATTGAGCTCAAGTAGTTAGGTAATATTAATGTTTTGTGTGTCTAACGTCGCAACTTCATATATGATCTTTAAACTTGCATCTTATTCCTTACCTATATATATTTTGGTTGATTATTTGGGTTTATTTTTAATATGGCAATATATTAATACTCTTTATATGCTACCGTTTATGTTTCAAAATATATCATATTAACTATCAAAGCATCCGTTTGGTTTATAGATGGGTTTACGATTAAGATTATGATTAAGATTTGGATTTAAATTTGGATTTAGATTTGGATTTGACTAGGAGAGAGAAAAAATTATATTAAATTATAGTAAGCAATTAAAATAAATTTTTATTATTTTATAAAATTTATATATATGAATGAGATAGAGAGAGAGAGAGATGTAGTGAAGCCACAAAAATAAAGTAAACTCACTTTTTATGTAAGATTTGTAATAGTGTATGTGAGTGGATATGAAGCATATATATTTTCTTTGAGAAAGTAACCAAACAACTATCATCATGGTTAAAGTTAAAAGGTTTAACGTATATGCAAGGTATGCTGTTGAACACTAGAAGAATCGATGGGCTAAGGAAATCTTACATCGAGGAAGGTTCATGTTACCTAGGTTAAGTAAAACAAGTCAATCATATGTATGCTATTGTGTTTATGCGAGGTCAACCACTTAAGCGAATTCGCGCATCTAAAATCCAATACCCAATAACAAACATAATCCGCCAGCGTGCAAGCACAAACATTAAAATATACGTAACACTACTGTTTTCATACTCGTTGACACTAGACTCTTTGTTATTGCACTACTAGGGACCTCATAAAACAATGACACTGTCTAAGTGCTTTAGTACTATTGCACCCCTCGGGCATCAAGGGTGAGGAGTGGACAAATCCCCACCCCCCCCCCCCCCCCCCCCCCCACCCCACCCACCCCATAATAGCCACTTATCCATAAGTTCTTACTGTCTTGTCACGAGCATCTCCGGAGTTGAGCTAAAAAGTAGTGTGGTTTACAGCATAGCATCAAATCATGCAATACATACCAAAATTCTATAGTTTCAAAGTGTTTTCAAGTTCAATAAGTTCCAAGTGCTCAAACACGTTTGAAGTAGCGTTTCAAGTTCTAGTAGGCTAAAAAGTTAAATACATAAAGTACGAGATAGCAATTAAGTATGACACATCTGTGCTTTCCACCCTAAAATTGTAAAAACAGTAAAAGATGGACTGTGAGAAACTCACCTTAATAGTAAAGACGAGTACAACGGTTTTTGGCAAATTCAAACAAGTAGGCAATCCCAGCGAACTCGCAAACTTCTATTCGAGACCTAAGGTAAGTAAATATACCTAATTAGATCTTATACGATATGGTCGGACGATTTAAACTTTTATTAGTTAGGTCTTACGTTTACTTTTGTTTTCCAAAGTTCGCTTCACATAAAATCATAAAATGTCCTAATTTTCTCGTCACTTCAACTTTACACTTGATCAAGTAAAAGTCACTTCTGGTCAAAATCATTTATACACCTCTTAATATCATGTGTCTAGTGTGTCCAAAAGTACTTGCAAAGTTTCCCTAAGGTTTTAATTTACTCAAATGGTCCATACTCCCATATTCACCTAAATCATGACACTTTTTGTATATCTACAAGCTGAGCACTTTTTGTTAAGAGTTTGACTTGAGGCTTCTGGAAAATTTTTATTAACATGTTAAACTAGTCACAAACCAAATTTTATCTATAGAAGTGCTTCCATGAGTGAGTTATGACCTTTACAAGTTAGGTGTCCAAAATAGTCCATTTGACTACACAATTTATTTTGACCCAAATGGTGACCAAATGAACCCTTATTCTATATTGGTGTAACCTTTGTGGATTTTCAGTCTCAGGATGTTCTTTTTAGTACTCTATTTTATTGACTTTTACTTCAGTCAGAACAGTTACCGTATTTACGGTAGTCGGTTTATAATATATTTGATCAATAGTATAGTTATTTTTTTAATTATCTTATTGTGGATGATTATATCTTTATTTGATCAATTTTCAGGAGGTTGTCCCGCAAACGGCTTAAAATGTCAAACAACGCGTTCCGGTACGTCCATCTATGGTCCATACTAAATCTAAAGCAGTTTAACTGTAAGACCTATGGTGTTGATGAGGTGTCATTTTATACACTTTTTCGGGGTCGTTTAACCCCTAAAATCATGCATTTATGCCCAAAATAGGTACTTAATCGTTCCTTTTCAGGTATTTCTCATTTGGAAGGCATTTGGATGAATTACACGTGACTTGGGCTCATTTAGAGAAGAAACGAACAAGACTACGGACCTACACCAACATCACTTAAGATAATGTCATCAGCAGCAGGAGACGGCGTCACCAATATAACGTGACGCCGTCACAACGAAGACCAAGACGGCATCACGGGATCTCAAGACGGCGTCAGAGTAAACGACCCAGCCCATTATCTAGAATATTCTCTATCATGACAGCGTCACGACTAAAACGCGACGCCGTCACAACAATTTTCTTATATATACAAACCCGAATTTAGGGTTTTGTATGTGTAACTTTAGAATAAAAAGAGGGTACGAACCCTAGTTCATTTAGCAAATGTTAGGAACGATTTTAGGGCCTAAAAACCCTATTGCACTTTCTTAACTCATGTTTTATTCAAGTAAGGTTTACTTAATCATTCAATATGTCTTGTTGTGTGATTATTTATTGTTCTTGCTTTATCTTCAACATGCTAGGCAAAGCCTTCTATTGAGTTTATTTATGATTGTATGAAAGCTAGAATGTAGATCTTAGTGGTGTTGCTTCTTGTGATGAATGTGCACGTTAGGCTTTAGAAAACTAGCTTTTGTCTGTATCGCTGTTGATATGTCTAGGAAAACGTGATTGTGTAAAAAGGATACCATCAGGTAATAGTCTTCATACTACCTTGCCCCCTAATATGGTTGATCCACTTTTAATGTATTTACAAGCATTAGTGTACACCTAAGGGCCCTGTACATAGTCTTCATACTACCTTACTTGTGCATTGCTATAGCGGAATACTAAGTAGGATGGCGGGTTCGTGTAATTCGTTCATGACTTAGGAAATAATTACATAGATCATCACAAGTGTGACAAAGCAACAACACTAGGAGAAGAAATCTAGGGAGTAATACATGATTAAATAAACATAATCTTTTATTATATTGTTATCACCAGTAGCGTAGTTAATATTTAGTTTAATATGTAAAACCAACCAACCTCTCAAACATATGATTTAATTGTTTTTCATAAAATATAAAAATACAAAAATAATCTTCTCTCAACTCTTAGAATTCTGTTAGACCGTGATCAAGCCTTCCCAACCTATTCCTCGAGTGAACGATAACAACCCCCCGAGTCTTGCCTATACTACTACTACAACGATTAGGTGCTCTGCCTAGGGAGTTGTAAAACTTCGTGTAGAAGTCTAACGACGACCGCATCAAGTTTTTGGCGCCATTGCAGGGAATAGTTAGGTTTTGACCATAGTTTAGCTTAGTTCTACTCGCTTGAATCCTTTCAAGTGAGACTTTATTTCACATATTAGCTTTCTTGTAGTTTATCTTTTTTCATGTTATTTGTTTCGTAACCTATTCTCGTCAACCACCATGGTAGACGAGAATCCTATTCGTACTCTAGGAGACTACTCCAAACCAAGCCACGAGAGCTACAGGAATACCATCGAGCTGCCCGTAGGGAACAATGTGGTACCTCTTCGATCCGACACCATCCGGTTTGTGCAAAACGGATGCTCATTCCACAAACTTCGGTCCGAGGATCCAAACCAACACATCAAGGATTTCCTTAAACTTGTGGAATCACTTGACCTTGATGGTGACAATAGGGAAAGAACGCGCTTGCGTTTATTTTAATTTTCCTTTCGCGATCAAGCTAGCAATTGGCTTGAACGCCTTCCAGCAGAATCCACCACCACATAGGTATTAGATGAATATATTAAATTAGTTGATAATATTAGTGAGTCATAGTTGACTCTTATATTTGGTATGATTATATTATCCTTGTCATGCTTTGTTGTAAATTAGCTGTAGGCTTTATCTTTATCTTGGCTCAAGCCTATCTCTTGTATCCTATATATACTGTATGTTTTATAAAGATAATCAAGGACATCAATTAGCCTTCCGGGGTTTTCTATCTTCCAATATGGTATCAGAGACATTGGTACGATCTTGAGACCTACTCAATCATCAAGCCGCCGCTGCCGCTGCTCTACCACCCCGTCAAATCTCTCCTCCACCGTTTGTGACCATAAACAAACGAACATCCTCTCTAAAAGAATCAAATCTCTCTATCTTCATTCTCAAAACCTAATTGTCGGCCGTCATAAGCCGCTTCCATCCTCTCCAAAAAGAATCAAATCTCTCTCCATCTCTATTATCAAAACCCTAGTTGTCGGCCACCATGAGCCGCAACTAAATTTCAAAAAAAAAACTGCTTCTATTCTCTCCACAAAAAAAATTGTTATTAAAAAAATCAATATGAACCTCTATCAAGTTTCTTCTCAGGATTTCTCTCCGTTTGCAAGTTTAACTCCAGTCAGATCGAAGACCTCCGCTCCAACTGCGAGGGAGTATTAGATGAATATATTAAAATAGTTGATAATATTAGTGAGTCATAGTTGACTCTTATATTTGGTATGATTATATTATCCTTGTCATGCTTTGTTGTAAATTAGCTGTAGGCTTTATCTTTATCTTGGCTCAAGCCTATCTCTTGTATCCTATATATACTGTATGTTTTATGAAGATAATCAAGGACATCAATTAGCCTTCCGGGGTTTTCTATCTTCCAATATGGTATCAGAGACATTGGTACGATCTTGAGACCTACTCAATCATCAAGCCGCCGCTGCCGCTGCTCTACCACCCCGTCAAATCTCTCCTCCACCGTTTGTGACCATAAACAAACGAACCTCCTCTCCAAAAGAATCAAATCTCTCTATCTTCATTCTCAAAACCTAACTGTCGGCCGTCATGAGCCGCTTCTATCCTCTCCAAAAAGAATCAAATCTCTCTCCATCTCAATCATCAAAACCCTAGTTGTCGGCCACCATGAGCCGCAACTAAACTTCCAAAAAAATCTCTCTATCACCTAACCGTCGGCCGTCATGAGCCGCTTCTATCTTTTAAAAAAAAACCTCCTTTATTCTCTCCCCCAAAAAAATTGTTATTAAAAAAAATCTATTTGAACCTCTATCAAGTTTCTTCTCAAGATTTCTCTACGTTTGCAAGTTTAACTCTAGTCGGATCGAAGACTTCCGCTCCAACCGTGGGGGCTAATACCAAGCAAATATTAAATATTTGATCAGATTCTGGTAAAACCTCTATGATAAGATTAATGTCACAACTACTGGGTACGTGCTAAATGAACTTAATCTTTCATCTGCTACTG
>BQNB010004833.1:0-67339 GCA_026074375.1 Tanacetum coccineum
GGTGTAAATAATATTACTTGATTTATGTCTTAAAGAGCCTAAGGGTATATGACATGAATTAAGGCAAAAGCAACAAAAGCCTAAATTTCGGTCACTTCATCGGTTTTCAAGGATAAGGGTGGAAGCTAAACTTTACTTTTAACCGTCCAGCTTTATTTTTGGATTAAATAAATATCGAAAGTAAAATCTTGAGATACAAAATTAGGATTTGCGGGAGGAAAAGTAAGTACACAATTAGTATTTATGAGTAGTATTAGTATCATGACTTGTATTTGACAATGATCTTGTTTTTAAGCTTAGTTTGGAAAAGTGAAAGTTGGAAACGAGGAATTTATTTTGCTTGTTCCATGATCCTAAGTTGAATGATGAAAACATAATGTTATGAAGTGTTGAGTATGGAAAGTTATGAAAAAGTAAAAATAAAAAATAAATAAATAAAATAAAAATAAAAAAATAATGGAAAAATGTTGAAAATGGAAAAACGGGGCGTTTCTTAACTATTGATTCCTTAATTCCTTTAGATGAGCACTTTGCTATTTTTCAAGGTGATTAGTTTGAGGGGATTGGAATTTTTAGTTTTAAGCGCGTATTTATTACATTGCGTGAGGACACGACAATACTTTAGTATGGGAGAATTGACAATGGCAGAAAGTCGGGAGTGCAACATAATGATCAATTATAACACAAGATACAATATAGAGAAAACTACAATGCATAAACTTCAAGTGTTATGAAGACCATCAACCTCGAACAACCTCAAGTGATGTCCCAAATCACCATCAAATCCATCATCTCTTACAATTGCAATAACCCATACAAGGGACTAAATTCAACTTAAACCAAAGCTAAGAACCAAACAAAATAAACAAGCAAAGCTTCACTTGAAAAGTCCACACGGGATACTTCTAAGCCTCCTATCACATATCACCAACTTATTCATCCTTTACTTCACCTGAAAATGATACTCGAAACGTCAACAATAATGTTGGTGAGTGGTATGTGCTTAATTACACATACCATTTTCCATTAAAAACGGACTTAAATGACTAAAAACGTACCAAAAATACATTGTATTTGTATGTTTTGTATTTGCATTGTGCAGAAAACGAATATCAAAGAAAAGGACGAAAAACGAAGCCAAAACGACAAAACCGAGCACGAAATGTGAAGAGCGTGAAAAGTCCAAATCACAAGTCCAACAAAGTCACATCCGGGGAAGTCAATGGTCAAGAAGCCAGAGCCATAACCAAAGAAAAATTAAAATGGGTCGGGTCACCCATTTTATATACACTACAAGAAAACCAATTGGGCCACAAAGGCCCAAAACCCTTTTATTACCAACCCGGCCCAATTATAAGCCCAAGTATAAGTTTAGGGGGCAAAACTGCCAAACCCCTAAACTTGTAACACCAAAGGATAAGTTTTGCAACACTATTATACACCTTGGAGGGCCATTTTTGCCATTTCCATAAACTATATCACCACAAGGACGTTTATTGCAAAAGCTCATATAACATTGAGGGACCAAATGTGCCAATCGCCCAAAGTTTTACCCTGTTACCCAAAAACAAACTTTCCCGCCCTTTTAAACCTACAACTATTCACGGGTCGGGTCTTCTTCACCCCTTTTACCCTGCAACCCCATGAATTCAATGGATAAAACCCTCTCCTTTAACCCACTAATACCCTATCACATGTTGCAATTGCCAAGTTGGCAATCCTATACTTTCCAAGCACAATCCAACGATTGTGATGAATTTGAAGAAACACAAATGTTGATGTATGGCCAAGATTGCTTTGGGATTTCACTCACAATACAAGCACAGCTCAGTTTACACTCACAGAAGAAACACACATTGAAGACCTAAGTTTTTAAGTTTTTAGTATAAATAGGTCCAAATATAAGCCATAAAAGGCATCTTTTGATCTATCTCTTATCTTTTAATCTAGTTTTTTTATCTTAGTTAAACTTTCAGATTATTGCAATTTCAATTTCCAAGTCTAGTAATTTTGTTTTGAGTTTTAATGAAAAATTGAAGTTTTAAGTAAAATCTTAAATCCTTGTTGTTCCTTTGTTAAAAACCCTCATTAATCTGAATTAAGCTCTTATATAAACATATAAGTAACATGTTTTATTTATATATTAAAAACTTCAAAAAATTCACAAAAAGAATTCACCCTCAAAAATACCACAACTGATTTTTGGATGATAAGCCAAACTGGGATGGGCTTATGGACACTACTAGCTTGTCTTTGACAAGCTAGAGCTTGCAGAATTGCTTAGTTATAAGCTTGCTTGCCCTGTTTAAGCAAGGGCATTGTAAGTCTTCATTTTTCCATTTTTTAGCTTATTTACTATTCAAGTGCTTATTCTTGCTTATTTCTTGTTTGTATTTGCTTATTGTTGCTTAAATATGAAATTTAATGCTTATTTATGCCTTAGTATAGTTTAAAAATCTTTTGTGCAAATATTTCTTATTAACTGTCTTATATTGCTTTGAAAAATGCATAAGCTGTTTGAGCTTAATTCTGGCTTATATAAGTTTTTTTAAATTTGTTCATCAGTCTCTAAATAAGCCATTGAACATCTGGTCTTTGAAGTCTAAGTTTTAAAAATCAAGTTATAAGCCGTAAATTTGATTTTAGATTGTTAAAGGGGTGTTTGGGTTAAGACCCAAAGTGGGTCAAATTGGTGTAAAAACTCTTTGGGTCACCTTGGCTAGATTATGCAACCTTTTCATGATAATATAAGCTAATTTTCATAAGTTTTAAAAGTTTCTAAGTTGATTTTAAGGATTTCATAAGCCACCTTTTGAATCTGTGTTGACAGACTTGATTCAAAGGGCTTTATAGGTAAAGCTTGTTTGTCCTAGCTTTTAAGTCCCATTTTGTATTTACTTTGGTGTCAATTTAGAGTGGTCAAAGTCTCTTTGTGGTATCCTAGGCTTAGTTAATTTCTGCCAACATTTAGAGTCAAAGTTTTCATAGTTTTGAAACAGCCTTTTTGATTTCCAAAATTAAATGAGTTAAACTTGTTTGTAGCTTATGAAACTTTGAGCATAAGCTCATTAGGATCTATACTTAATATCTTTTCTAAAGATTATAATTCGTTAATAAACCTAAATTCACACTTGATGAACTTTTCACACTACCACTTAGGCAAGCATATTTTTCATTATAATATCTTTTAGCTTAATTTTAGTATAATCTTTGTAGTTTAAATCTTAAATTAATATTAGTTTAATTTTTAGAATAAAAATAGTTTTAAACCAAAAGTTTAGTTTCCCTTTTATATGCTTTCCCTTTTAGTAGATTTAGAAAACCAAATCAAAAAACTTTTATGACAATCAAGCTCGAATGACAACTTGAACGTAGATTTCCATTCACCTCTCGTCGAGGAAACGACCCGAAAGGTTTTTGAGATTTCGCTTTGGTTAAAAGTGAATTTCTTGAACCCGACGGAAAAATTATACTATACTATAATTGTTTCTATCCTCATTATTACGTATTTATATTATATATATACATGTATGATTAGGACGGATCAACTCACTATTCTCTTCATAGTAATACTCCCTGATGTACTCTAAAAGTGTAATCACTGGCTTGTCCCTACCTTCAACTATTTTACCATTAAAGACCTTATAGATGTTGTTGAGCAATAAATCAGATTTGCCTCTACCTAAAATTCAAAATTATAAAATCATTAAATGTTATACAAGTCTACCTAATAGTCATAAATATGAGATCTAGTCCAATGTTCTGGTGGTATCTTGTTCAACCATTCATGTGCCTTGGGATTCATCTTTATAAGCTCCAACATATACTTTTCAAACTCCTTAACACTTGTAGCAGATGCTGATATCCATAACAAATCCTTATATGCTTGTCCACACCATCCATGCTTTATATTTTCATGTATGTGTCGCAATCAATATCTGTGTTTCGCACTTAGGAAACACAGTTTTAATGGCTGAAATGATACCCTTGATGAACCAATTCATTAATGAATTATAGATTTATTTAATTCAGTAGTAAAGAATTCAACAAGTGAAGCATAATACTAACCTTTTGTCTATCACTGATGGATGTGAAATTTGAATTGGGATGCAGGTCTATGTCATCACCCAAACACTATAAAAAACAGTACCATGAACTCTTACTTTCAGCTTCAACCAAGGCATAGGCCACTGGTAAATTCCATTGTTTTGAATGCAAGTCCACAAGCTGTTAAATACTACTTGGAAAGCCCCTTCATGAAAGCACCATCTAAGCCTAACAAAACTCTTCTGCATGCTTTAAAACCCAGTTTTAATGCTCCCAAACAAACGTATATTCTCTTAAACACCCTAGTAGGCAAAGAAGGATTGGTATTCCTTTCAACTATAATCTTGATAGTGGTATTAGGGTTTGTAGACTATAACTCAACAACATATTCTCTAAAATACTACAAAATGTGATCTCCTCTAATCTCTCTTTCAGCTTTAGCTTTAACTCTGAAAGATTTGCTCATAGATATCTGACCCTCTAAATCACGTTGGAGCTGGTCTTGAACTACCTTAACTGGGATATCCGGATTAACCCTGACCTGATCAAATATCTTCTCAGACAAGAATTTGTAAGTACAGTGTTTGATTTCCCTAGAATAGAAGCATTTGTGTGTATCTCTGTTTGTCCTTTGACAAACCAATTTTTTTTTGCCAGTTTGTCATTCCCACAATACAAGACCCAAGGTCCAGAGATCTCGTATCTCATGGTGCATCTAAAACAAAAGAGCATGCTTGACTTTCATCATTGGTACATGTATTCTTCCTTTTAGTACTTGGGCCACTTGATCCACTAGGCCCAACTTTCATTTCATAATTTGGGCCAGTTGGTCCTGTACCTTGTGACATTGTAAATACAAGCACTTTTCCATCACATCTTGCTCTTATCCTAATACTGTCATTCTTATACAGCTTCAAATTTCTTCTGCTTTCAATGGAATGCAGGTAGAGTCTGTCCTTGGCCTCTTTGGCTGTTGTAAATTTCTGGCAGTTGTAAATTTGATACTTCATTGACCACTAGCATTTAAACACCTTCTTCATTCCTTCACAATCAGCTTACCCTTCTCCTCCTATAATTACTTATTTCATTGTCTTCACTAAGGTCACTATCAAAACCATCCACATTGATGACATCTACATCCTCTCCTTCTAAAACATCATCGGGGACCAGATTAGTGACACCAATGTTGTCAAAAGGAAGATCCATGCTAATACTAAACAAATGGACATCAACATCAAGCTCTATAATTTCATTTTCCTCATCAACCAAAAAATCATCATCTTCATCATCATCATCATTTGTACCTACATCTTCACTAAACTGGAGATCATATGCAGTATCTATCCCTTCATCATCATAGAAGAACTATCCATCACTAGGAGCTGATTCATCTTCCTGACCATTACCATGTTCAGCATCTTCCCCATCTTCCCCAGAACTCACATAATCTTCAACTATAACATCTTCCATAATGGGTTCCCGAGTTCTAACCTCTTTCACAACAGGTTCCTAAGTTCTAACCTCTGCTACAATGGGTTCCTGACATCTAACAACATCTGGTTCCTCAAACACAAGAAGGTCATATTATGTTTCAATTTAGGAAACATTTAGGTCTATAGGTTTATTTAAGTTTAAGTCCAAGTCATTAACTCCAAAATACTCATCATGACTTAACCCATAACTTTCTACACCACTCCCGGCAACATCAGCAAAGCCTGCCTCTCCATCTAATTATGTATCCTCAAATGATAGTTTCCTTATGACATCATCTATAACCTGACTAGCATTTGCTTGCTTTGAGACAAAACTCAAGTTTATGTCACTAAACTATGATTGTATTGTTGTGAGGACATGCTCTTATGTGTCAACTCCTTGTACACCACTCAACTGTGTATAAGTGATGACAGACTCATCAGAAGGAGGGGTTAACATACAATCAGGCATACACCTAGGTGTAATGGACTCACAAATAGAATCCTTACAAGGTGTACTTGAATCATGTTGTGGCAAAGAGCTAGGTGTGACATAGTCACAAACAGGTTCCTTAGTTGGTTCACTAGACTCACTCCAGGTCAACAACAACATTTTTTTAGTTCTATTTGTTGCAATGCTACCAGGCTCATCAGTAATATCTTCTATTGTTGCCCTAAACCGTGGTGGCCTAATGTAAGAGTCTAGAGCCGTAACATCATGTTCTCTATAGACCTCAATCAACTTAAAACTTTTAACAAGGATAGCTAGGCAATGGGCATCCTCCTCACAAGCCAAAGCATACAACCCTATTAGGATCCCGATTATCACTTTATAACATATACCGAATCGAAGAAGAAAAGAGAAAGTGGGAAGATTTCTAGAGAGAGAAACTAGTGAGAGAGTTGAGAGAGAATTGAAGAAAAAGAGAAAATGAAATATTATAAATGAAATCAACTAACTTTTCCTAGGAGGAAAAGTTACTTATATACCCCGACACATTAAGTGACGTTCAGGATATTTGACTAGGATCCGGGCTCGGGTTTTGCTTGGGATTAAACCCGAAAACATATACAATATTAGATTAACTATCGAGCCCGATTCCCGATACTTTCCTATTACAACATTAACTAATTGATTGACCGAGACTAACATTCATAATGGACGAACTTCATGTTCGACTCAATATTTTGAGGCTAACAATCTCCCCCAAATTAAGTTCATTGAAGACAACTCTTCATGAGAATCAATAAGATTGCTGTGTCGTTAAGCTCCTGTGTTCCTTGGACTTTTCTCTTGATCTTTGTTGTAGGCTTTGTTCCTTATAATGCTTTGCGATCTTGATTTGAGCCTTTGTCACATTGTCTTTATCGTCTTATGCCATAATTGCTATCTTTGTGTCTTGACCAACATTCACAAACTCTGCCTCATCTTGAAAGCTTTAAAAACAGGTTAGCGGCAGACTTTGTACTTTAAATCTGAGCTTTCATGATAGTTGTCTTTGTAGAATGAGCTATGAACATTGTTAATGAATCGACTTTGGTTGATTAGATACTACTGACACTATACCGTTTTAACTGCAGGTTTATGTTAGAGATATCCAGAAAATTGATTTGAAAATCCATCGACATGTTTTACTTGTAAAAGCGATTTTTTGTAACACATCGGGAGTTTTAAGCTTTTATCAAAATTCATCAACCGTCAATTCATTTACTGGACCAAATCGATATCCAGTTGGACACAGTTTGTTCACATAGAATCTGACAAGTCACCTACCGAGAGCTTGTTTAAGTTGACTCAAGCAGGATTTCCCATCTTCAAGTGTGAATCACTAAAAGTATCACTCTGTGTTCTGCAATATCACAAGGCTATTGCGTAGGACTCCTTGCTAACAGCTTGTGAACTTTGAGGATGTTCAACACGTGTTTTGTATTAGCATGTTCCTTCCTTACGAGATTTATATTGATCTATTGCTCCCAGACCGATTAGTGCTTTTTGGGTTTTAGTAATCAGAAGGCGGAGCAGACAGCCACCTATTCAATATCAACATAACTAACTCTTAGTAAGAAAGTCAATAGAAGTACGAGTGGATCTCCGGACCAAATGAGACAATGTTTATGTTGAGAGAAACCAAATAGCTGGGAAGGTTTGTGCATTGCATACACTCAGGGTCCATGATGTATGTTTTTCAATGTCAGCAAACAACTTGTGATTCTGACAGCATATGTATTTGAACCAACACGGTTACTGACCTTAAGTTTGTGTGAGAGGGCTTCTATGTTTACAACCCTTTAAATCCATACATTTCTTTTTCATTCTTCAAACGCCATCAATGCTTACCAGACATCATTACTAACAACCTTTGTTGTGATAATCCAGTGTTAGCTCAATCTTAGTCGGCATTATTGCCCACAAATACATTTAACTCCAATCATACCTAAGGACTTGCTATATTCTAACTTTGGAGTTATCCTATGGTAGATCCCTCCGTCCGTTCTGGTTGATCATAGGCTTGATTCCTAACCTAACCACCTATGACTTTTAGAATCATCGTGAAATGAAGATGTTGTTGGTAAAGATCGAACATAAAACCTTTTCTTACTGTCATCACATTGAGTCGATAGATCAAATTTTAATACAATTTCCTCCCCCTTATTTTTAAATAATAAACACTTAGTTTTTTGAAATACTTGTGATTAAAATATGTCTTGAAAATTCTGTGGGAGAAAATATTATCAGCATGAATGGTTTGGAACATTTTGATAATGTTTTGAATACATAAGAATTGTCGATGTTGATGTATTCAAAAACATTAAAACTTTGTTTTTCGAAAAACTCCCCTTCAAAAATAGGACCAATTAAAAAATTGTTGCCTTTTGAAAACACTGTGAGGGATGGAGTGTTGAACACACAATTTTGAAAGATTATGAATTGTCATCGAGAATTTCTTGAAAAATCATGTTCAACTTTTTGAAAAACCAGATGTTAGAGGACTTCTCTTCTAACGGTAAGGGTAAGCGCACTGAAACGTACACTATCCTTGTTCTTGAGGTAAAAACATTGAATGTCTTGTAAGAACAGCTCAAGACCGAGAAACGTTAATTTTCTCGTTGAGAGGATAAGTTCTAAACCTTCCTTTATTTGAAGTCCGGGTTATGTACTGATATTTGCACATAAGCCATCTAGAAAATTAGAAATGACATGTTTTGAAACTATTTGCAACTCTCGCTCGAACTTCATTTACACACCCGTGTCAATGTTAATCGACATTTCTAAGCACGTAAATGTTATCGATTCCAAGAGACATGTCGAGAAGAATCTTTTTGTAAATTTTTTGTTTTTCTGATTTTGTATTTTCTTTTTGAAGTTTTATATTTTTGTATTTTTCTTTTCTCAAAAATATGTACATGGTGATGTTTGATGATGATATCAAGCAGTCTCATTTGTCAGAACCTCCAGTTCCGCTGGAGTCAAACATCTCATACCAATCCTTCTGACAAGATACTTAAACCGATCCTCAGGAAGGGCTTTCGTAAACATGTCAGCTAATTGGTATTCAGTTCTGACAAAATATAATTCAATTATACCATTTTCAACCTGTTCCTTTATGAAATGATACCGAGTATGGATGTGCTTTGTTCGCGAATGTTGTACGGGGTTGCATGAGATTGCTATGGCTGACTGAGAGTCGCAATACAACGGTATTTTGTTGTAGTTGAAGCCATAATCTTGAAGTTGTGTCCTCATCCACATTACTTGAGCACAACTTGCAGATAACGCCACGTACTCTGCCTCTGCTGAAGACATTGCAGTGCAGTTTTGTTTCTTTGACATCCAGCTTACAAGTTTATCACCAAGGAACTGTATCCCTCCAGAAGTGCTTTTCCGAGTATCAAGGCATCCGGCATGATCAGCGTCTGAAAATGCTGTTAGTTCAAAGCCAGAATCCTTTGGATACCAGAGTCCCATGTTAATGGTACCCTTTAGGTATTTAAAGATTCTTTTAACCTCCTTGAGGTGCTTTTGAGTTGGTCGTGCTTGATAACGTGCACAATAGCATACTGCTTGCACTAAGTCTGGTCTACTAGATGTCAAGTACATGAGTGACCCGATTTTACTACGATAATCAGATTGGTCTACGGGTTCTCCACTCAAATCTACATCTAGTTTGGGTTTTGTAGCCAATGGTGTACCAATGGAGTGACAATTGTCCATATTATGCTTTTTCAGAATTTCTAAAGCGTACTTGGCCTGATTGATAAAAATACCTTTTGGGGACTGGTGGATCTGAAGTCCTAAAAAGAATTTCATCTCCCCCATTAAGGACATTTCAAATCTACTGTGCATTAATTTTTCAAATCGTTTTGAATATTTAGGATTTGTCGATCCAAAAATTATGTCATCAACGTAAATTTACGTCATCAACGTAAATTTGCACTAGTAGAATATCTTCCCCGTATTTTATCTTGAATAAAGTTGGGTCAATTGTACCTTTAGTAAAGCCTTTGGACATCAGGAAGTTTGATAGTCCATCCTAGACCATGCTCTTGAGTGCTTGCTTTAGTCCAAGCAAAGCTTTCCCCAGAAGGAGAACTGTTCTGATGTTCTGGATCAACGAACCCTTCTGGCTGAGCAACATAAACCTCCTTCTTCAGTGGACAATTAAGAAATGTCGTTTTCACGTCCATCTGATAGATTGGAAAAGACTTGTGTGCTGCGTGGGCAACGAAAATCCGAACTGCTTCTAAGCGAGCACTAAGAGCAAATGAATCTTCAAAACAATACCTCTTCCTGAGCATAACCTTTACAACAAGTCATTCATTGTTGCGAATTTACAGTCTGATCTCAACCTTCTTGTTCTCCATACCACTTTAGCTTAATAATCATCTTGCCAAATGTTTGTCGACTAGATTCCCAGACTTTTAGTCAGTCGAACTGATAAAGTTCATCCTGCATAGCTTCGATCATGCAGAATCAGCCATTGCCTCCTTAATGTTCTTGGTTCATACAAAAACTCCTGTGTAGCGCGAGCATATACATTTCAGGATCTGCAAGCTGTTGTCTTGTTTGAATCGGCATGGTTGGATTTCCACAAACTTGTTCTAATGTATGATCTTAGTCCATCGTTTTAATAAAAAATTAAAAATCCATACTAATGTGGTTGAAATGAATGCACATCGGTATTATCAATGTTGCATAAGGAAGACTCACCAATTTCTTGTACCTGTGTACAAAAAGGATTGATAAATTCAGCTTCTTGAAATGATGCATTCAGTGCTTGATCATTGTTTTTGTCCTCAGCAAGATCGTGTGTTAGATTGTAATATTCTTCAAGTAAAGGACTGAAGAGAAATTCTAACCCTTGTTGTGACGAATCTGTCTTTTCTGCTGAAGGAACAATATTTTGTCTTGGAGGCACGGGGTCAGAGTTGTCATAATCTGACGCCTTTTGTCCTTGAGGAACAAGGCCTGAAGAGACATTTTCAACAGACATCTCTTGTCGTTGTGGTGCGAGGTCTGAACTGTTGTGATCAGACATCATTTGATGAAGAACGAGGCTTGAACTGCGTTGTTAAAACGTCATTGCCATGAAGACCGAGGCTTGATCTGCTGCGATCAAACGCCTTTTGAACAATGAGGAACGGGGCCTGAAGTGTTATTTTCAACAGACACC
Organism: Tanacetum coccineum; assembly: GCA_026074375.1. Lineage (NCBI taxonomy): Eukaryota > Viridiplantae > Streptophyta > Magnoliopsida > Asterales > Asteraceae > Tanacetum > Tanacetum coccineum. The sequence continues at coordinate 11,192 of BQNB010004833.1, forward strand.
ATTTGTCGTTGTGGCTTATCTTTTGTAAAACCATTCTGGCACTGGTTTCTTAGATATCAGAAATTTTAGCAACCACACTCTGAGATTTTCCTGCTTTGCATTGTATAGTGCATCTACATTTAAGTCAATTCTTTGTTTCTTTTGACCATTGAGTGATGTACCTACACTTAAACCCAGAGTTTGTTTGCATGCATGAATATGATGGATATCTACATTTGAACCATGCGTGGGTTCATTTTCAACCTTGCCCGTGCAAGAGTTGAATAACTTTCCTGTGGGAACCCACCTAAGACCAACAGTCTTGAGAATTCTACCCGTTAGTTGCCACCTAAGACAAGATCTAGGATTCATTGTTTTCTCAGGGACAGTGGTAGTCTTTTTGTTTGAGAACCTATGTCCTGTGGGGATCTGTCTTTCTATTTTCTTAGATGCACTTGACTTTTCTATGGGCATATATCTCTTTGTTGTCTTATGAGATTTTGCATCCTTATTCTGTGCAGATGCACGTGGAATTACCTGCCCAGGTATTCTAAGACAGCATTCATCATATTTCACTGTAAAGGCACTTTTGCAATGTTAGACATTGCAATTCATTGAACTTCAAGAAAGGCTTTTTGTTTCCTAAGCTCTCCTAAGGGAAACATCTTGTTTGAAAACCCGACTACTCATATGATGCTGCCAATTCCTGAGGTTTTGGGTTGCAAACCATTAGCAGTGTTTGGGTAATGCAGCAGGAGCAATCATACCAGTTTTCCATTCACTTCTTTATCTTCTGAAGTGGGCACTTTACTTAGCATTCTCTAGGTAAGTAGTTATGAACCCATAGTTCTTTGAGACCCTACTTTTCCCTTGGTGACTGATGTTGACACATGCTTTGGGCATTCTAGAGGGCCATGTAGCAATCACATAGGTGTTTTCGAACATGCTTGTTTTCTACCATGAGGCAATTCCTGTTGAGGTGACTTGTTTAAAAACAAACAACTGACACATTAGTTTTTATTAACCCGACTGTTTCTTTTGAAAAGCTTCTCATTTCAGGAGAATTTGAAAAAGGAGTCTTTTCCTAAAACTGATGGTTTTGAATTCGTGAGCATTTGTTGTCGAAAGAAACAGATGGTTTATTAAACCTAGTTTCCACAGACTTTCCTTTGCAGTTCTCGATAGATTTCTTTAACTCACTTATCACCAGTTCTTGTCTTGCATTTGAGCTTTTCAAAATCTTGTATTTCACATGATATTGTTTCACGTCTTTCGAAATACATTTCATGAAGCATTTTCTTTGCAAACTGGTTGTTTTTCATCTTTCTTAACAATGTTTTAAAGAAAGTTCAAGAAAAATCGAGTGTTATTTCAAGTTTGAAAAACTTTTTAAACAATATTCTGAACTTCTTTGTTAACAGATTCAGGTTGTTTCGAAATGCTTTTGTGCAAGACAGTACATTCTTTAACTTTATGAAGAATAAGCATTGCAATTCAGTACTAGCATTTAAATAAGACAAGAATGCAAATACGAACATGTAACATCTTTAGACACTACACTTTTCGAGAAGTAGATCATAAACGTTGAAAAAAATCAGCCTTTTCAGATTCAATTCGTCAACGCTCTTTTTCAAGATTTAACTACTCCAAATCGTCATTCATTCCTTTTTCTAGTTCATTGAACAAACAATGACTGTCTAGTATAGTTTGTCTGAAAGAGGCATTAAGAAGGTTGGAACAAAACTTCCTAGGCTTAGCATTGGGTTAGAAATGCACTATAAGTATATTAGACCAAGCTGTTGACAATTGTTCTAAAATGTTAAGTTGTTTGTCATTTACGTTATAAAGTTGTCTACTTTACTAATGGATTTAGAATGGGTAGAAAGGCCAGTTTTTAGCATATAGCTATGTCCTAACAAACGTTTTCTCCCCATTGTCTTCCTAACTTCTTAGCGCGTTCCAACTGATCAAAGATAGGCTTTGGATGTGGTTTGAAATTTCATAAAGACTGTTTTGAATGTGTAATCATATGGTTTCACTGTGGTCTTTTATCCAATTTTGATCTACTCGCCTTTTCTTCAAGAGGCACTGTCTCTTCCCCATTGGGCAAAATCGTTTGCAGATCAATAAGTACATATGGGATCTCATACAAACAGGCTTAACAAGATTGAGCTCTCTTGAGGTTGACTTTGGATTAAGCAAAGGTTGATCTACCATTATAAGTGCGCATAATTTGGGTGCTACATGTGAATGTCTGAATTGACGATTGCGTTATAAAGAATTTCATTAAAAATTTATTTGTTTGTCCATATCAATCATGCGTGCAATGTCCTCTTTTCCTTCCTTAACCTTTAAATCCGAAATAAACCTAGTTTTCTCTTGAGTTGACCTTCAAATATGTGACAGTTACCAACTCTTTTGGCTACTCATCGTGTTTCTGTATTGACAACTGAAATTTCATTGGTTTTAGTTTTTAAACCCTCTTTCATGTCAATGTCTTTAAGAGCTAATAGTCTTAGAGTTTCATTTAACTTTGTTTGAAGTAGTTTATAATCACTCGTAAGGTCATTAAGGGCCGTGTACTTCTCAAGCTCATTCTGTTTGGTCTGAAGTGCAATCAGAGAACTATCCCGACTGCTAGTAGCCTCTCCCAAAGCCCTACTAGACTCATCAAGGTTAGTTTTGCACTCCTTCAGTTCTTGAGTCAATGATGCGTTTGCTTTCTTTTAATGCTTAATTAAGTGTTTTGTTTTCCCCGTATCAAGAGTCCAAATTAGCATTAAAAATTAGCAAGTGCAGCACGCTCAACAACACATCAGCCGCATTTGTATCAAGAAACATTAGCACCTAATTATCATTAGTACATATTTTTGATTGAATCAGGAATGACATTGAGCTATCATCCTTCTCAAAACATATGTGTCGTTAATGGATTTAGGTTGCTCAGAATATCGTCTCACATTGGCAAACACATCATTTTCATCATGGTTTTTACCTGTTCCAATGGCTACTAGTAGAACGGATTCGTTCAGGTGTGACCTCCTGAATCTTTCCATGTAACTGTAATGTGCTCCTCCAATTTCTGTTATTAATCTCTGCATCTGAACAATCCCACTGCTTGTTTTCATCTCTGAACTTGTAACTCGATGATTGAACCTCTTGGAACTTGCACTGTTCAATCTGCAACTGTCTTTCACCTCAAACCTTTTCAACCCAACATAACTCTTCTCATTGACTTGCTCTTTTCTATTATACATTGCTCAATAGATGCCTGTTCTGGATGATTGTTTCCTTGGAATGTTTTGACTGTCATTTTAGTGTATCTCCTGAAGGTTTCTATTACTTCTCGAGCTGATAAAAAAGATCTTGAATAACTATCGAGAGGCTTAACAAGTCATGAGTTAATGAACTAATCAAACTGTACTTGATCACAATTAAGAGCATTTGGAATCCCTCTCGTAAGTGTTCGGCATTTAAAGTGTTTCTAAGTTATTCATGTGTTGAATAACTGAAAACTCGAAGGTTCTGAAACAACAACCAAAGAGTCCGTGCAAAAGCTTCTTGAGTACCACATACTCTGTATGTCGAGACGTTGAGTGTTGATTTAAAGTGCTTTCAAACTTTGGGACCAACATTTTAACAAATTCAGATTTTGGTTAAATCAACAAGATTACTTTTCAAACGACTCAATTAGAGGTCGTTCTGTCATATCTTGTGCTGTTGTATTATGAAGTAACGCTCCCGGACAATATTCCACTGCGACCTATTTTGGGGGTGTTACAAATTGGTAATCAGAGCCAAGGTTATAGAGAAATAGGTTGCATATCTTACCTAGACTATAACTATTTTCAACTATTACATTTTCAAAAGATATTTACGAGACATACATACACTGTTTGTTGCATTAGTTGGTCATACTAGATGCTTACATGATTAATATACGTGTTTATATTATAGTACATATATTACTACTGGTCTTATATAATATACTTATATAAGTTTAATTTTGCTTGTTACAGCAGTCATGTCGTGTTTATGATTTTATGAAATCTGACGTGTATTATATTTTCTTGTGATTTTGAAGAAAATGGCACCAATGAAAAGAACCACAAGGGCATCACCAGCCACAACAACCACCACCACCAAACCGGTCACCAATGCCCAGCTTAAGGCATTAATCGACCAAGGCGTTGCCAATGCATTGGCAGCACGTAACGCTGACAGAAGCATGAATGGCGATGACAGCCATAATTCGGGAACGGGTGTAAGGAGACAATCTCCTCTTGCTCGTGAGTGCACTTACCCAGACTTCATGAAATGCAAACCCTTATATTTTAAGGGTACTGAAGGAGTTGTCGAGTTGACTCAGTGGTTTAAAAGAATGGAAACTGTGTTTCGTATAAGCAACTGTACTGTGGAAAACCAAATCAATTTTGCCACTTTTACTCTTCTTGGAAGTGCTCTAACGTGGTGGAACTCCCACGTTAGGACTGTTGGTCATGACGTTGCATACACAATTACATGGAAAAACCTAAAAAATAAGATGACCGACAAGTACTGCCCAAGGGGCGAGATTAAGAAGCTTGAGGTTGAGATGTGGAATCTGAAGGTTAAGGGTGCCGATGTGGTAGGCTATAACCAACGTTTTCAGGTACTGGCATTGATGTATGCTAGGATGTTTCCAGAAGAGTCGGATAAGATCAAGAAATATGTCGGTGGTTTGTCCGACATGATTCACGGAAGTGTAATGGCATCTAAACCTAATACAATGCAAGATGCAATTGAATTTACAACTGAACTGATGGACAAAAAGATCAGCACTCTTGATGAACGTTAAGCTGATAATAAGAGGAAACTCGATAACAACAACCAAGCTCAACAACAACCTCCCAAGAAGCAAGGTGTGGCTATAGCTTATGCCGCTGGGTCTGGTGAAAGGAAGGAGTATGGTGTAACTTTACCGTTATGCAACAAGTTCAAGTTTCATCACAATGGCCAGTGCACTGTAAAGTGCACAAACTGCAAGAGAGTTGGTTACTTAACCCGAGACTGTAGGAGTCATGCTGCTACTAACAATCAGAGAAACCTTACTTGCTATGAATGTGGGAATCAAGGGAATTATAGGAGTGATTGCCTGGAGTTAAAGAATCAAAACCATGGAAACCAAGCTGGAGGTACTAGAGCATGGGGAATGGTGCATCCCTTAGGAGGAGGAGAAACCAATCAAGACCTTAACGACATGGAGGATGATGTCAATGTTTAGACTCTATTCCCTTAAGAATTCTCATTGTACTTTTGCTTAAATTTCTGTTGTACTGAATGATTTCAAATTATCTATCAATTAATGTATCGTAAAAATTTCGTCAACTTTACTTTAACTTTCTATTTTGCAAGTCAAATTATAACATTATTTTGACAAAAATGAGTACTGCATTGTTAGTCCTCAATTATACATGGCCTGATCAACTATGTATAATTCATAAAGGACCATGCCATGCTGAGAGTATTCACCTTAAAACTTCTTGTCAAGAAACAATTTTCTATTTATATCAAGTTTTGCGTGCGTATTCATAAAATGTATGTATCTCGAGGAACCAAACTAATAATCATAGTAACTAAGTAAACCCTTACACCACCTTACTATATAAAGTCGACATCATTCTATACAAAATCCTATGTCCAAAAGTCAAGACGCATCCCTAGTCACCCTAGGATGATCTACTAACAAGTTTACTCGCCATTAAGGAATATACCAATACACCATTTTCAACGTCTACGTGATATCATAGAGCTTAGTAGTTACGACACCACCATAGATATAAATTCGCTATCACCCAGGGAAAGAAAATGTTGTTACTAATGCTTTGAGCAAGAAAGAGCGGATTGAACCATTAAGAGTTCGAGCCTTAGTTGTGACTATTGGCTTGGATCTTCCTAAACAAATCTTGAATGCTCAGACTGAAGCACAGAAACCAAAGAATCTCAAACACAGAGATGTAAGAGGTATGATCAGGAAGGATATACCAAAGGAGAAGTTAGACATAGAGTAATACTTAAGGTTTCGCCTTGAAAAGGAGTAGTACGTTTTGCCAAACGGGGGAAGATAAACCCTAGATATGTTGGACCTTTCAAAGTGTTAGAAAAGGTTGGATCCGTTGCTTACAAGCTTGAACTTCCTCAAGAGTTAAACAGGGTTCACAATACGTTTTGTGTATCCAACTTGAAGAAGTGTTATGCCGACGAACCATTAGCCGTTCCGTTTGATGAACTTCATATTGATGACAAACTTCATTTCGTTGAGGAACCGGTCGAAATCATGGATTGAGAAGTTAAGCGGTTGAGGAAAAGCCGTATACCAATTGTCAAGGTTCTATGGAACTCTAAGAGAGGTCCCGAGTTTACATAGGAACGTGAAGATTAATTCCGAAAGAAGTATCCACACCTCTTCACAAAGACCCCACCGTCATCAAGTGCCGCATCTTAAGCCTTGCGGACAAGGGTCACTTAACGGGGGGAGACTATAACACCCCGTGTTTTCATGTCATTTTACGACGTCACTTAATTCACTATTTATTTTTAGTCTTTGTTCTTTAAAAGATGTGACATATTCCGGAATTACACTAGTTCATTTTATAGTTGACATATGGGACTAATAATGACTAAGTATGATAGCTGTATGTCACTAGGACTATAAATACCCCCACCATTACTTCCTGAGGGGTAAGCTCACTTTTGTAAAAAGTGTGTGTGTGTGTTTTCTCTCAACAAGCACACACACTCTTCCCATCTCTTATTCTTTTTCTCTCTAATAATATGGATACTTTTCTTTTCCATTTTACCAAGCCTCCGGATCATTGTTCAAAGGGTGAATCTATACTAACAATTGGCACCAGAGCATAGGGGGAATCCGTGTTGTTTATCTACTGATTATTGTGGTTCAACAGAACACAATTCTGGTCTAAAAGAAGTCAATTTAAAAAAAGCAAAACCCGAATTTTGTGCTTAGATGTGTAAATGTTTTGTATTAAAGCAAGATCTGAGCAATAAGGTAGTAATTGTGCAAGAGAAATCAAGCTAAAAGGTCAAAAAGGGTGATTTTTAGGCGATTTTTTGAAGAAAAATTCGTATATTTCGTCGTTGCGTTTTGACTTTCTGGCAAAGTTGTTGTTGTGTTTTGACTTCCTTCTTGTTGCGTTTTGACTCATTGCGTTTTGACTCATTGCGTTTTGACTCAATTGCGTTTTTTGACATTGGTTGCTTTTAACTCATTGCGTTTTGACATTGGTTCGTTTTTGACTCATTGCGTTTTGACATTGGTTGCGTTTTGACTCATTGCGTTTTGACATTGGTTGCGTTTTGACATTGGTTGCGTTTTGGTTCACTGCGTTTTGATTACAGGTTGCGTTTTGAAGACATCATTGCGTTTTGACTAAACCAAACTCTGCCCAATTTTTTATTCATTGCATTTTGATCAAGATAGTTGCATTTTGATTAGAGGTTTCATTGCGTTTTGACTAAAGTCATTGCGTCGATCCGCGCATCAGGTGGGCATGTGACCTACATTTGGCATATGACCCGAATTTGGGGAATATTATAAACAAAACAAGAACAACAAACAAACACCACAATCAATAATCATTACTCAGTAAAACACAATCAACCATAACAACACACCACACAAACAACAACACTTAATCCCAAAACAATCCTGAAAAGATTCACTTAAATGACAAAAAGGCTAGAGATTCGGATTACGATGACATGTGATCACGGAGTTGATTTGGTATCCCTTATTTGCAATTGAAGTTTGGATTTCACAAAGCGTTTACTATTTCATCATCCGATAACTTCTTTATTTTCTATCGTTGAAGACTTTCTTGAAATGTATACAGTTATGATTAAGAATTGGATTATCTAGTATTCCAAGCGGTCAAGTGTGGTTGAAGAAGACCTGGACTACTATCACTTAAAAGTACGTTGTAGTACTCAGTGTCATACGCTAATTCCGATGTGGATAATTTCAAGAGGTGTTGTACTTCTTATGAACTTTGGATGGAGTATAAGGTATCCTAAGATTTTCTTCTGCACCGTTCTTCAATCAACAATAGTGCAAAGATATAATAAGAAAATTTAGGGATTTTTACTTCAGTTTCAAGTTTGATAAATCGGTTTTACTTACACCAAGTTGATCACGACAATAGCCTACAGAAAATGAGGTTTGTAAGTTAGAACCAGAGAGTTTAAAGGTTAACTTAATCACACTTCTCTGGTATTTTTGTGATAATTCCTAGATTAAGATACTTCACAGTCTAAGCAAAATCTTCAAAGTTTCTTCGATGATAATTCATTCCCAAGACCTTGATTATACATTGTTCTTGATTCTTGCTTCATCTCCTCTAACGGTTCTAAATTCAAGAGGGTAATGATTCTTTTGTATAACATGAATGTGCTAATGACAATACTCCTCGATAATGAACGTACACGACAATGATGCTCGAAGAGTTCGCAACCATCATGGGGGAACATGTGTACATCCGACTTATTGACTTTGATGTTACCAGTGTCAACTTCCAGGGGGAAGTATGTAGATCTACTTACTTATTATGGTTTATGAGTATTCTGCATACGTGAGATAGAAATTTGTTGTTGATTTCTCGCAAGCACCCCCGAACGAGAATTCACCAAGTCTAATGACAAGAAGCAGTGGTCGTTGGTGTGGTTTGACTTCTACAAAATTCCGCTGTGCACGTCAATGACAAGTAGAAGATTGTTCAAGCTACTTCAAAGTTCCAGAATCTGCTTAAGATAGGGATGTTGGTTTGGGGGGAAGCTGATTCAGAAACTTCGCCAAAAAGGAGTCTATGAAGAAAGCTTTTCAAGACATGCTGCATGAATTGGGGGGAAGTTAATCCAGTTCATGCATACTACAATGGTTCCTGTACAAGTAAAGACAATGAAGATCCAAGCTGGAGTACAAGTTTCAAGACAAGGAGAACTCAGAAGACATCTTCAGCTTTGGAAGTGCTTTGGAAGACTTTATTTCTGTTGTATTTGTACATGATAGGAACATTGTAAGTAATTCCGTATGTGTCCACATATTGGGGGAAGATTGTTAGCCTTAAAATATGGTGACATATCCGGAATTACATTAGTTTATTTATAGCGTGACACATAGGGACTAATAATGACAAGCTACGATAGTTGTGTGTCACTAGGACTATAAATACCCCCTCCATACTTCCATGGAGGGGTGAAGCTCACTTTTGTAAAAAGTGTGTGTGTGTGTTTTCTCTCAACAAGCACACACACTCTTCCCATCTCTTATTCTTTTTCTCTCTAATAATATGGATACTTTTCTTTTCCATTTTACCAAGCCTCCGGATCATTTATTTTTAGTCTTGTACGTGTTTGCTTTTAATTTTAATAGTTAAGTTAAATCGCGTAAGCTAAAAATTATCATTCAACGTAAACGAGCATCAAACAATTTAATGTTTACGTCAAGCAAGTGTTAGATAATTATTTAGAGGATAATTATTAACTTTGCATATTTTATTTTTATTGGTTACGTAAAGTGTTTACGTTTCGTGATAAAATACGTTTAGGCATTCCCGGAACCACCAAAACTTTTCTACGCTTCAACAAATACCCATTTTTATACCTAATACTCAAAGTTTTTATAAAACTTCACCAACATTATTATTATAGCCTAATTTCATAAAAGAATTCAAACCAAAGCCTACACTTTACAAGTTATACATTATATTTAATCTATGTATCTTTAAGCTTAAAGTAATGCAAGTAGGTATCATATAAAATATCAAATATATTTCTATGTACTCCCTCCCCAATTTTTATGTATATTGTAGTCCCAAGGGGACACATAGCACACAAAACACCAACTAGCAACTTTGTACAACATAAGCTCATTAAAACCTTAAGGACTTTTAGCTAAGTCTTGACCAAGACTTCCTAGAAATCCTCATCATGTCTTGGACTTGCCATAAGATCTTTGACTAGTCCATGGTTTTATATAAAGGATGCACTAGATAGAAACACACACACATCTCATTTGCTAAGTGTAAAACTTCACCAATTCTCTCTTCCTTATGCTCTAGGCAACGTCACACCTTCAAAACACATACACAATCCATAAAAAAATATTTATCACATTCCCAAGTGTTCCTACATCATATCTAAGATATCTTAAGGTGTTTAGAAGGTTTGGTTTAGGGTTTACAAGTGTTAAAGCAAGAAGGTTCCATATTAGGGTTTTGTTTGGATTAGGGTTTTCATAGACTTGGAAGCTAGGGTTTGTTTCCTAAACAAGCATTTAGATCATATTGTTCATCATCCTACATCATATTAAGGCTATCTAAAAAATCTTAATCTCTTTACATTCATGATTTTATGTGTATATGATGTTTGTATAGTTAATCACCATCTAAGAAACTTATTAACTTGTAAAATGGATTTTTACACTTGGTTATGATTTGTTATACTTTTACATATGTTATATGGATGTTAATATCATGTTATAATGGATATATAAGTATTGTACAAGTGTGGTTTATGTCTAAAAAGTGTATATAAACTAGTTACCTAAAAAGGTGTACTTATTAAGTTTATAAGCAAAATACATGTAAAGACTTGTTATCTTGGACAATATATGGACAAATCATGGACTAAGGACCCTAATTATGCAAGACATGTGATATATGGTGTGGTAGAAGACTTGTAACAAGTGTACTAAATTAAAAAGTTACAAAATCATGTTTAAACACATTTTTAACAAGAATATAAAAGGGGTCTGTTTTAATTCGAAAAATAAGGCATATATTTTATATTTTTATAAAATACTACATCTCTTGAGTATTTCAAATATGTAAGGGACTCGAAAAACCGAGCTATAATGAAGGAGATACGTAATTTGCAAGATTTAGTTATAAAAAGTGTTTTATAAAAGAAATTTTATAAAAAATTATTAAGATCCACTTCTGATATAAAAGTTTGGATATTTTTCTCAGATAGTACATATTTTTAGGATTCCAAAACATTAAGAATCATAATTTTTGGATCAATAACGAAGGAGTTATGAATTTCGTAAGTTTACGATAATAAATACTTTTATAAAAATAAATTTATAAAAGTTACTGTTCACATCAGGTATTTTATTTTGGAAAACATCATAATTAGATAGAACTTTTAATTACGAAGACATACTCGAAAAAATCGCTAAAATCAGAGTTAAAACGAATAAGATACGACATTTACGAGTTTACGACGATTAAATTTATAAAAATAAATTTATAAAAGTCAATGAACAGTAAAAAGTATTGTTCGCCAGAGGACTCAAAATATGAAAATGTAATATTTTGATATATCTTTCTAATACGAAAGCGTGGATGTAAGAAACGTACAAAACGGGCTTAAAACGGGAAAGTTACGCCATTTTCACTAAAAGTGATATCTATAAACGTTTTTACTTTATAAATGTTATTTCACAAATACAATTAGATGGTGATGTAGCTATATAGAATTATATATGGTGTTAGTTATTCAAAGTACTTAGTACTCATACGACCTATACTTAATTAGGTTGCATTCGGGCGTTTAACCGAAGCATTTTCTATTAAACTTGGATTATCATTCACTCGAGGTGAGTTTATAGCACCACGTTTTACTTGTTTTATATATACTTTACAACTTTTGGGGTGAGAACATGCTTGTTACAAATTCCATTTACATGATTGGTTTGAATACATTACATGTGCATTTACAATTCGTTTTACAAACTGGTCTACATACTCAATTGCTTATTTTGGGACGAAATACATTGCTTGTTTCACTTCATTTTTGAAAACAAGGACATTACTTTACTTTTACCCAAATGATTACGGATTAGCTTAAGCGGATTGAACTGTGAAGTACCTAGAGGGTGAGCGCGAATGTTATGAAATAGATCTATTCGGGTGTGACAGCCCTGTTTGGGTGATTAGCTATCACTAGAGACGAACATTATAGCATGTCGGAGCACAACATTTACATGAACATGAACACTTACGGTGCCTTGAATAAAGTGGCATGCATATGAGTCTACACAGCAGTTTCATGAACATAGAGTAATCGTAATCATTATTTTATACACACTTGAATATTTACGTTGCCTTGAATAATGTGGCAAAACATACTTTGAACAATGGTGGTCCAACTACACCTAACTTTTTGTGGCTATTTGGGGATTGAAATGGTCATGCATACTTTACAACTCTTTGATTTCTAACTTTCATATATACCTTTTGGTGAACATAAAAGGATTGGAACGGTCATACATACTCTACAAAACTTTGGTTCAACGTTTATACTTACAAAAACCTATGAACTCACCAACTTTATATTGACACTTTTAAGCATGTTTTTCTCAGGTGAATTAGATGCTTGGCTGACTTGATGTGTATTCGAGTCTAAACTTTACAAGACTACATTCATGGATTTCTACAAACAAATCTCGTTGTATTATTTTAGTCTTACATTATTGATGCAAACTTTGGGACAAACGTTTTAAGAAATTCATATTTTTGGTTAAATCAACGAGATTACTTTTCAAACGACTTAATTTGAGGTCGTTCTCTCATATCTTGTGGTGTTGTATTATGAAGTAACGCTCCCAGACAATATTCCATTGCGGCCCAATTTAGGGGTGTTACAATAAGTATATTATACTAAAGTATAAACTAGAGCATGTTATCTTCGGAACTAAACCAACAACCATCAAACCACTAATAACATTAAGGGTGACCGTACTACGCACATTCGACCTCTATGCATCAATATTAAACATACTCTTAAAAGCGTATGTCTAAAATGAACATTAACTGGATTAGGTCGTATCTGGACGTTGTTGCATTTGCTGTTTGATCTAGATCTCTGCTACTTATCACCTTTGCTTAAGGTGAATTCTCATAGCCCTATTTTGTCTCTTTTTCCATTAGGGGAAAATGATACTTAAATATGTTTTGAACTTGTTTTCTTATTGTACGAATTTTATCTTTTTGGACAATGCTATGTGCCTATGACTGTTATGTGAATGGCGTGAGATTTGTAGAACTTGTACGTGGATCATATGTGGTATTGGTAGAACTTGTATGTGGATCATATGTGGTATTATGAGTGACCTTATAACCTTGTGACCTTTTGACTTTATGACCTTGTGACCTTGTGACCTTATGATCTTGTGATTTTGTAAACTTGTGGATCTTCCTCCCTATGTATAGCTCCAGCTGGTAGGCTTTAGGTGTGTGTGAACTTAGAGTTGAGAACTTTGTGCGCATTGGTATCTATATTGTTGTGGATCTTTTATGGTATGGATTCGTTATGTTGGTATCTATATCTAGTGGGAATCTTTGTGGATCTTGAATCTTTGATAGTATGAGTTGCTATGTTGGTAGCTATATCTTTTGGGAATCTTCGTGGATATTGAATCTATGATAGCAGGGAATTGCTATGGTGGTATATATTCTATTGCATGTATTCGCTGTCATATTGCACAATTGTCCACCTTTTGAAACCATGGCACATCGACTGGGTTGTTATCAAACATACGAGCTCACCAACTTTATGTTGACCTTTTCGAGTATCATTTTCAGGTGTGTTTTCAACAAGGGTAAATCGGGAGTAATGGGAACTAAAGACGTACATTCATGGGGTGTTTATCTAGAGACTTGTGCCTTTCGAATCTAAAATGTAAACTAGTGAACTATTGTAAATCTAAATCTTTGTAAACCTTGTGTGGTATGATCTTGTATCTTGAGCTATGTAAATTATTATGTCGCATTCCTGTATTTCCGCTTTAGCGAGGTGTGACAAAATATAAGTAAGCCTAAATAATTATGCACTATTTTATCAACCACAACAATATATAAATCAACCAACACAACAATGCCATAAACTTAAAATTCATTAATTAAAAATAAAAATCATGCTTAAAGCATGATGATACAAGTCATATAAAATAAAAACTATTGGTCTAGAGAGCCATAGGATTTGCTTTCAAAAGGGTGGTGAGTTTTTATTTAAACCAATGAAACTAGACATATAATACGCTTAGTTTGCGGGTGGAGAGGTTGGTGGTGCGGAAGAATTTGGTGGTGGTGAAATTGGTGCGGAAATTATTTTTGGTAGATAATTCCGAGGAATTTAGAGTGGTGGATTCGGTCGGGTTAGGAGAAATTCGATCCAATTTAGATCTTCTCTTATGGATTAGAATTTATTACGGTTGTAAAGACAATCCGAGCAATAGGAACCATGGAAATTCACTTGGTCTAAAGTGAGAGTATGGTGCATGGGTGGTGGATAGGGTAATGGTGGTAAGGGAGCCATGACATGGTTTTGAAGATGCATTTCTAAAAGATTAGAGAGATCATAAAGATGATCAATATCTTGAGAAAGCAACCCCTTAGTTGTATTTGAAGATTGAGATGATGTAGGTTGAGTTTGGTTGTTATCTTGAGTTGCTTCTAAAACAACTTCAAGGTAGGGGTCAATGAGTGGAGGAGAGTGACATTGTGGTGAGGGTTGGTGTGAGGGTGCTTTTGGAGAGTCTTCCTTTGGATATTCATTGGTAGGAGATGGTGGTTTGTGTATTGGTGTGGGCATTTCAAATTCATCAACATGTTGTGAATGACAATTATTCAATTTCTTTCTCCATATTGGTCTTACAGAGATCTTTGGTTTCTTGGATAATTTAGAGGAGGGGTTTTGAAAAGATGACATGAGGAAGGTAGTTTAGGGATGAAGAGGAAGATGAAGATGAAGATGAAGACCATTTTATAGCAGTAAGGGTAAGGTAATTTGAGTATAGGTAAGTATTAAGGTTCACAATTCCAAGTAATGTTTGTGAATTCTAGGCAAGGATAGCTAAACCTATGGAAAAGATGGTCAAAAGTAGGAACATAATATTGTTTAAATTTCATCTCCAGGTGTCAGAACCCATATCGATGGTGTCGGCCCCCAAATTGATAAGGGGGCCGCCCTTGTATGATTAGGGGGCGCTACTAGTAGGTTTTCAGGTTGCCCAAAGTTTTGTTGTTGGCTATTTTCTGGAAGAAAATATGGTATTTTGCAGCAAATCCTATGTTTTAAAACTCACAAGGCTCCTTATTAGCTAACTAAAGTATGGAATTATGGTCTTAGTCATGCATGTGATCATATATATAATATGATAATAACCATCAAATAATAAACTAGCGTGTGTGCATGGCCTTTTTATCAATATTGTAATAAGCATGAAAATATGGGCTAAAACTTAATTAACCAAACAACAATAATACAAGTTAGACAAACGATATAATCTACGTAAATTTAATTATTTCTAATTGTTCGACACATCATCACACACACAAGCATTATGTTTAGTAATAATCTTACTACGAGCAAGTCAATAAGTTGAATACAAAGAACATAATAATGTTTTAAGACAAGTTCTTGTTTAGTGATGATTTTGACAATGACTTAGTTGCTTCCCGTGCTTTCATCCTTACTTGGTGGTTTCGAATAGCTGTCGAAATAATCATCATAATGTCCCATGAGTTCCATGACGTAGGGAAATGTTTGATATTTGGATTTTTTTAGTTGTGGATGGACAGATGTTAGGTAACGAAATAAACAAGTTAGCAACATGCCATATGGCATGGGAGAGTTGGATTGATTTTTGACACAAGACATACGCTTGATGATGAAGTAAGTGAGATTATAGGGTTGTTTGGTCATGATGCAGTACATCATGTGACAAGAAGAAGCAGAGATGTAATTACAGATTTCTCCTTGACTCAAGATGTTTTGTCGAATAATTTCATCCCATGTTCTTATATCGGGACGGAGTTCAAATTATGAACTTTGTTTGGTAAGGTGTTTTTGAATGATGGTTTATGATTGCTTTGGATGTGACATGAATTTGGAGTTCTTTGAATAAAGTGTTTGATTAGTTTAGTTGAGGGGACATAAGTATGATACGGACCTTCAATCTCTTGATTATTATAGAGAAAATCAAGGGAACATTCTTCTGAGTAGGTGCATTGTCCTTTACACGGAATACTAAGAATTTTGGCAAAATTTTCAAGAGTAAATGTGAATTTAACATCTAGTACCCAGAATTTGACGGAAAAGGTTTGATCCTCATTTCTTTCAATCTCAAATTAAGAATAGAATCCAAGTATGAATATTGAACAAATGGGTTCATTAATATTATATAATTGTTGGAATCCTAAGGCTCCAAACATGGTTTTGATGTTATCTTGGTCTAAGAATGATGGATGAATAATTCGTCCCTCGTGAATTGTTCTAAATTCTAAGTTTTCGATTGTACACTTTAAGTGTTCAGGGATGCATTTTTCATTTGATATTTTGCCATATTTCGAATAGTTTTCGATTGTACACTTTAAGTTTTCGATTGTACACTTTAAGTTTTCGATTGTACATATTTCGAATAGTTTCGCTATTGCTTTCCCCTTAACTTATATATATCTTATAGCTTTTTCTTGTCTTTTATTGTAGAAGCTTTAAAACGCGAATTCTTGCTTGAAAAGGAAAGTGTTTGCCATGTTTCCATGATAGACTTTAAATATGCAAAGCTTGTTTTATTAGACTAAGCATTCGCAGATCTTTTTATTAAAGATTTTAAATTTGCGAAGAACGAGAAATGATAGAGTTTTATATAAGTTAGATGCTAAACATAGAGTAGTTGGTTCTCTTTAAGGCTCATAGAGGTTAATTGTCGCTTTGCTCCCATTAGCTTAATAAATGTTATATAATTGTTGAATAAATAAAGTTACTTTAGGTTTTTGCGATTCTTAGTTTAGATCACTTCGTAGAGATTCCTTCTGGTGAAAGTAAGGTACACATCGAGGTTTTGTTAGTGTTGTGGGGAAATAGGCTACCGATTCTTGATGGCTCGCTACCGTTGTCTAGGTAGTTAAAAGACCACAGGACTTGAAATTTGGCTAATAATAATAATAATGTTATGTAATAAACCGAAGCCGAAATAAGACCACTACCTCTTGCCGGCTCACAACCGATGTGGTAGTCGTTTAAAGGGTGGAGGTAATAATAATAATAAAAACTGTGGGCTGATAAAAGTTTACTGCCTCTTGCCGGCTCACAACCGATGTGGCAGTCTTCTAAATAAGGCACATAGTAATAATCCGAGACTGATAAAAGTTTGCTGCATCTTGCCGGCTCACAACCGATGTTGCAGCCTTCTAAAAGGTCGAGGATCACCGAGGTCGAAATAAGACTCCTGGACCATGGTCGGCTCGCATACCGATGTGGCAGTTGTTTAAAGGACCGAGGTTTAATAATGTTGCAATAATAATAATAAAGCCAAATTTTGACTCCGGGGTTATCTAAAAAGGATAACCCCTAAATCGTGCGAAATTAGAACCTTAATGTGGACCTTATTCTCACCATATCGTCTCTTTAGGAAATGATTTCAAACTAATTGTGGTCTAAACCGGGTTTACTTTATATGAATAAGACATTAACTTATTTGTCACAAATAATAATAAAATCTTTAGAGAATTTAGGAATAAAGGAGCGGAAAGTAGCTATGCATTCACAATTATCTATGTATGTATATATGTATATATGTATGTATATGTATATATATGTATATATGTATATATATTTGTATATGTATATATATGTATATATATGTATATATATATATATATATATATATATATATATATATATATATATATATATATATATATATAAGTATATATATATATATAAGTATATATATATATATAAGTATATATATATATATGTATATACATATACATATGTATATACATATATATGTATACATATATATGTATATACATATGTATATATATATATATGTATATACATATGTATATATATATATATATGTATATACATATGTATATATATATAGTGGGATATTCAATGCAGAACCAGTTATATATATACATATGTATATACATATATATATACATATGTATATACATATATATATATGTATGTATGTATGTATGTATATATATATATACATATGTATATACATGTATACATATGTATATACATGTATACATATGTATATACATGTATACATATGTATACATGTATACATATGTATATATATATATATAGATATATATGTACATATATAGATACATATGTACATATATAGATACATATACATATATATATACATATATATATGTATATATATATTTAATATAAACCATTAGATCATTTAATCAATGGATGAGATGATTTGGGCCATTTGTGTAATTATTGTAAATTAAAAATGTATTTAATTGCAAAAAAAATGTCACACTTTCTTTTAAATAACCTTCCAATTAAATATAGCAAATTAAACTCGGTCAACTACTTTCTCTCATATCTTGTTTATGCATCTTCATCACATGTTTCTCACTCATCACAAAAAACCTCTCTACATCTCAGATCTATAAAAAAATCATCCTAATCTCTTAATAAAAAAACAAACCCCTTCTTAAATCTTCATTTACATCACTTGTACATCAACGTGCGAATGAAGTATCTCGTCGGACGTCGGATTATGCGGCCTTTAATTTGATGGTGGGTTGGTGAACGAATCTTTGAAGAAACTGTTGCACTTCCGTTAGTGCATTATTAACGATGGAAACCCAATATTGTTATGGGGATTTCAAGGTACGTAAGTTTCTTTGTAAGTTGTAATCTCAATTCATCTAACGTTTGCCTCTTGTTTGAAATAGATCTTGATTTTCTAAGTTTGGATCTAAAATAGGTTTCATTTATTTAATCGGTTTAGTTCTTTATTTTTATCACTTCCCATAATTTTATGAGTTCTAGATACCGTGCTTTCATTAACTAGTAAAGATAAGTTAAGGTTTCACTGTTTTGCTTTATATATTATTACTATTTGAGGCTCTAATTGATCAAACCCTTAGATTATAAAATTTCGATGATAAAATGAGATCTTGAATATAAATTAAAAATCTGGAAATTGAAGAAAATGTGTAGACTACTTTTTTTAAGAATGAAGAATAAGTATTATCTCCATTTTAAGTGGTCAACCTAGTACTTGATCACAACCTACATGGATTGAACTACCCTAAAATGGATTACACTTTAAATTTGGATAATACATTTGTGCTTTTTGTGGTACAACTAATCCGGTAAATATCTTGCCTGGTCGAGCTCACCCGAACTAGCTTTTTGTCCGTCATTTATATATATTTTTTGTAAAAAAAAAGTGTTAATTATGCTTAGAAGCATTATGTTAGTTCAATAAAAAAAATTAGTTTCAATGGTCTGATATATGATTTAGAAGGTTTTTTGTATGATTAAGGTCACTTTGGTTACATTGTTTTTTGTTTAAAGCTTATTTTATCAATCAGTTTTACAACTAATTTAACATGGCATAATTCGATATAACTAATTTTATATATATATATATTTGTTTCAAGGGATCGTTCAATCATAGGAATGACGGTGTGTGATGAAGATGATTAATGATGCACTTGTGCTTTAAGATGACGTGCACAAATGTTCTCGATGTCGTGTATATATGCTCTCGAAGCCGTGCATATATGTTTTCGAAACCAACATATACGTTCCCAAAGCGTGCACGCATGTTCTCCAAAAAGTGCACACATGTTTTTTAATCTCTTGCACATCTATATTTAACAATATACATTTGTATTTAAATTGTATTTAATTGATATCAAATTTTGTGTATTATATTTATGTTTTTGTTTTGTTATAAATTTAGAGAATACATGTATATGTTTATGTTTTTTGTTATAAATTTTTTTAAGATAATGTACACTAGAAACATATGTGCAATTACCATTTTAAGCAAAAAACAAGTTTCATGGCTAAATAACTGTACGCAAAAAAACGTATGTAAAATATTAAAAAAACCATATATGCACCTTATTTTTTTTGAAAACTTGTATCCAGGAAAAAAAATCAAAACTAAAAAATATATGAAAATAAAAGATTTTAAATATTTTTCAATTAGAAAATTAAAAAAAATAAAAAAAGGTTAAAATGTGTTTTTCCTATTATACCCTTTTAAATTAAATTTAAATTTGTTAATTATACTAAATTCTGATTGGTTTAAAGTGGTTCTATAAGTTTTATACAAAAAAGTGATTTTGCATTGAATGCTCCCCTATATATTATTATATGTATTTATATTTATAATATAAATTATATATATATATATTATATATATATATATATTATATATGTGTATGGTTGTGTGTTGATGTGTATTATTTATATGTGTATAATATTTAGTATGTATATATATATATATGTATGTACTATTTATATGTATGTATTTATGTTTGGTGTATATATGCTGTATTATGTTTGTGTATAATATGTATTATATGTATGTATATATATATATATATATATATATATATATATATATATATATATATATATATATATATATATATGTATACATATATATATATATATATATATATATATATATATATATGTATACATATATATATATATGTATACACATATATATATATATATATATATATATATATATATATATATATATATATATATATATATATATATATATATATATATATATCTATATATACATACATATATATATATATATATATATATATATATATATATATATATATATATATATATATACATGGTGCAAACTCCTTGAGGTAAACACATCTATCATAGTTGTTGCGTCTGAACCCATTGTTGACCATATAAACATCAAACATTTTATCTCACTGCCTTGGAGACTACTTAAGACCAAAAAGAAATTTCTTCAACAAACATACCTTGTTGCTCGCTCCTTCTTCAAAACGTGGCTGCCTTATATAAATGGTTTCTTTAAGATTACCATGCAAAAACACTGTATTCACATCAACTTGTTCTAACTCGTAATCTTCACAAGCAGTTAATGAGAGAATCACCCTAATAGATTTATGTTGAACCACAGGTGAAAAAACCTCGTTGTAGTCAATCCCTGCTCGCTATGTAAACCCCCAAGCTACCAGCCTTGCTTTGTACCTTGGTTTTTGAACGCCTTTAATCCTTTCTTTAATCTTATACGGAGTACAACCACTTGCAGCTTACCAGCATGAGGATCCATAGTTGGTTCCCTAGTATGAGGATCCACAGTTGGTTCGACCCTACTACCTTGAAGTTCCACCTCAAACTCAACTTCCTTCCTATAATTTGTAGCACTAGCATCCTTGAGAGCATCCTTATACATAAGGCTCCTGATTGCTGCCAAACTACACCTTAAAATATATATAATATATAATAAAATATAAAATATATATAGTAAGAATAGTCTAGAAACAAAATCAATAAAACCGAGAAGTAGTATAGAATGTTCCCGGGTCGTTTATCCCCAACGAGGCTGGACTGGAGAATCGATACAGTCGAAAGAGTGGAGTTTGAATGAGAGAAATGATTTGAGAGTGTGGAACGTTAAATTAAACAATATCAAACAAAAACGTTTAAGAAAAACCTAAAAATTATGAAATTAAGCTATAAAACGAGAGCACGAATCCCGAACAAAGGGGCAAACAACCTTAAAATAACTTCAAATTTAACATACGGAGAAATTTTTGCTTTTCTAAAAAACTACTATAGGGGGACTTATAACGAAGATCTGAAAAAGGACTTTAGGACGAAAACGGAGGTGTTTGACCAATAAGAAAGTCAAGTCAAATACCGAACCGTTGAGCCCGTTCTTTAAAAATAAAAAAGTTACAAAAATTACCCTACGAAAATTTTTATATTTTTCCTACAAACTATATGACTAAAGAAAATTTTCTAAAAAAGAAAAATATTTTTTTGATAATTTTTGAATTTTTTATGAATTTTTTAAACTTTTAACTAAATTAAATTATAAAAAATACTAAACAACTTTTAAAAATTCTGAAAATTTTACCTAAAATACTAGACACTATAATTAACCTACGAAAAATAAGAAACTAAAACCTTGCTTATAAATAAGCCCGAAAATAAGCTGTAAACAGCTTATAGACTAAAAGGGCAAAAATTGGGTTAAATAAATAACCACTTGGGACTTTAATGAAAAAGTCCCAAGGGCGCAGCGGTAAGTGATGTTTATAAAAGAGAGGTGTACGAGGGTAGAGGCCCGGGTTCGAGTCTTGCTCACCCGGGTCACCCCTTGTCTCCTTTCTTTTTTTTTTGGAAAACTTTGTGAACCAAAGTTGTTAAGCTTATTGAGCTTAACAACTTTCAAAACTACAACCTTTTTTGAAAAGCTAAGAATAAGCTGAAAAAGAGCTTTTAAGGTGACAGAAGCTAAAATAAGCTTAAAGGCTTAAAGTGGCTAAGTCATTGGACATTTTGGGCAAATAAGCTAAAGCTTAAACGACGAAGCTAAAAGAAGCTTTTAACCTAACCTAAATAAGCACTAAGAAGCTACAATGGTGACAACTAAATAAGCTGAAAAAGGGCTTAAGCTTAGACAGAAGCTTAACAAAGCTAAACAGCTTAAAATGGCTAAGTCTTTGGCTTTTTGGACACTTAAGCTAAAACTAGGACTAAAAAGCTAAAAGGATTGACTACCCTACCCTAAATAAGCACTGAAAACTAAAATGCAATAACTAAATAAGCTTAAAAAGGGCTTAACTACACAAACACTTAAAATAAGCTAAAGGCTAAGAATGGCTTAACTGTTAACAAAATAAGCAAAGAAAGTGGGCAAATAAGCACTCACAGCTTATCCCTCCATCCTAAAAAGCAACTAGGAGCACAATTAAGCAATTGAGTTAAGCTTAATAAGCCCAAGAGTAGCTTAATTCCACAACAGTACTAACTAAAGAGTTAGTACTGTTGGTGTAGAATTTGGCTTAGGGTCTCACCCTTGGCTTAAAAATAAGCAACAAGGAAGGCTTTTTAAGGCCTGAAATTAAGGGTACTTATCTAAGAGCTTATTGGCTCTCAAAATAAGCCAAAAGCTTGGGCTTAAGTTCTTTAAACGCTAGAAAAATAGGCTTAAATTCACCCCTGACCAGGGGAGAATAAGCCAAGGAATATAGGGCTTAATTTGACAACTTATTTTAAGCTGTCAAATAAGCTCAAAATAAAAAGAAAAGTTAAAACAGATCTAGAGTGGCTTAAAGTGAGCTTATGCTCAAATTTTAAGCCCCTAAACACAAGGAAAACATGCTGATTTTTGAGAATGAAAAATGGGCTTTTTGCTTAAAAAATTGACACTTAATCTTTTTGGCAGGTTTGACTCAACAAGTCAAATGACTCAAAGTTGTTTTTGACAGCTTGTTTTAACACACACATGACACCTTTTTTTGACACTAAAACTCAAGTTTCCAAGTGCTTATCCAAATAAGCGCTTTGGGTTTTCTTAAAATCCAACAGTTGTAAGAATGAATTAGAAAACCTTGAAAAATATTTTTTTAACTTAAAAAACTTTTGAAAACAGACTTAAACAGCTTAATTCTTAAGCTAAAGTTGCCCATGTAACCCCAACCCATACCAACCTTGTTTTGACCCGTTTTTACACTTAACCCAAACACCCCTTTATATTCTTAAAATGAATTTTTAAACTACCTTAGGATGTCATAGGCTGAAACAGATTTAGCATAGGGCAAATAAAGATCAAATAAGCAAATTCAAACAGAAATTAAGCACTTGATGAGTGGATAAGCAAATAAGCAGTATGATGCACTAAATGAGAAAGGAAACTCAAAAAATGAACAAAGATGGTGTACCTTAGTCCTTTGCTAAACTAAGGACAGAAATGCTCATATAACTTTATTCAACTAGCTCCAGCTTATGGAAATAAGCTGGTACAAACCCATAAACCCATCAATGTCTGGCTTATCATCCTTAAGAGCTTAAATCAACACAGCTTAACCAATTCTTTTGTAACTGAACAACCAGGCTCCAATAAGCTCAGGTAAGCTTATTTAGGCTTAAAAAGCTTTTAAGTAGACAATGTAGCTTTTAAACAGCTTATTAGCTTATTAAGACTTATTACGACTATGACATTAAAATAGCAACAAGAGAACCAATGACAGATTTTCAAAAGATATTAACTTTTATTAGAAACGTGAAACTGATACAATGCTTGTAAATAAGCTGAAATTGAATAAGCTTAAAAACGGGACATAAGTTGAAAGTAAATTATAACTTAAAGTTCATAAAACATAAAAATTACACTGGATACCTCAAAGGGCTTACAAGAGTCCCTATTTATACTAAAACTAGAACTTAAACTTCTTTTTCTTGTGCTTCTTTTGTGAGAGGCTTCACAGTCATCATCTCAGCCATCAATCTTGCTTGTGTGCTTCTTTTGAGTTCATCCTAGCCTTCGATATGTCTAGGATTTGGTGAGGATTGCCAGCTTGGCAATTTGTAGCTGGGAAAGCTTAGTGGAGGAGGGGGGTGATGTTTACCCATGGTGTTAAAGGGATGCAGGGTAAAAGAGGGGGATGAAGACCCGTGATTGGGTCTTGGGGTTTAAAAAAGGCGGGAAAAGGAGTTTTATAAAGGTTAGGGATGCAGGGGATGTGTTTGGGGAATTGGCACATTTGGTCCCCCGAAGTATATGTGTTAATAACACACATCGTCCTTGTTGTTGTCAAACGTTTTGGGACTTGGCAAATTCACCCCTCAAGGGTTATATTGAGCGTTACATCACAAGTCCTTGTTAGTTATAACTTTGGAAAGGTGGCAGACTTGGCCCTTGGGGTATCTCTTTGGGCATTTGGCAGTTTTGCCCCTTCTCTTTATTTTCTTCTTCTCTTCTTTTTTTTTAAAACAAGTTCAGGGATTTAACAAGTTTAGTCCTTAAACTTGTTTTTCTTGACTTTGGGCTTCGGGTTTGTCGGGGTTGACTTGGGTTGACTTTTCTACACTTGGGCTTGGACTTGACTGTGTCTTTTCCACGCTTTTCCATTCCGTGTCCGGTTTTGCCGTTTTGGCTTTGTTTTTCGTCCTTTTCTTAGATATCCGTTCCTGCACAACACAATTAGCAAAACAAGCATATATTTGGCATTTTAAGTCCGTTTTTGGTTATTTTTAGCTCGTTTTTAAAGGTAAAAGGTATGTGTAATTAAACACATACCAAAATCCCCCATACTAAGGTATTGCCGTGTCCTCACGCAATGTTATGAAGTAAACATTTACGAAAACTAAGAATCTCAATCCCCCTCGACTAATAACCTTGAAAAATAGCTAAGTGTTCGTCAAGGGGAACTAAAGAATCAAAAGCTTCGACAAGTCCCGTTTTCACCATTTTTTATCTATACACTAACTATCTCTAATATTTTTGGATTTTCCTTTTTCTTTTTTTCGACTTCCTGTTTGACTTCCTTTATTATATCACCATTGGATCATAGAATGAGAAACGCCCATAGAATAATTACCGGATTGTCTGATGGTTAAATTCATCGTCCCCAGATTTTTCACTTGTTCCAAACCAACAATTTATACAAGATCATTTGTCAATATAGTCTTAAATGCTAAGCACTCATACTTCATGACTTGTGAAACTTTTAAACTTCCCTACATGATATATGACTTTAAATGTGTGTACTCATTTCAACTCAATCATAGATCCACTTATTTCCCATAGTCGTTTTAGTTCAAGATTGAATCATGACTCAAAGCTAACAATCTTATTAGGTCCTTGTAACTTCGATTTTTAAAGAAAGAAATTTTAATGTGCAACTTTTTGCAACATCTTCATCATTATAATCATAAGTTCTTAAAGCTAGGAATGCGTTGCTTAGTTTGAACACCTACCTAGGCCTCGCTCCCTAGTAGGATATCACAACCAACGACCAGTGTTCTTAGTTTGAAAACCCACCCCGTTGCTAGCGTAGTGGGAAATCACATCAACACCTTCTTCCTAATATGGCTAAGGATGGGTGTCTTAGTTTGAACCCTCACCTAGACCTCGCTTCCTATTGAGATATCACAACACACCAAATTCCTAGAAGTAAAGATGTCTTAGTTTGAACCCCCACCTCGTGGTTAGCGGAGTGGGATATCACGACACATCTTTTACTTGTTCCATATAATCAAATGTATGCTTCATTGGCATAATTTCAATATTCATGCATTTTTGCATTCATACTTCATTCATGCTTCTTTGGCATTTTAACTTTCGAATTACTAAGAACAGAAAAATCTAAGAATCAATACAAATTTGAAGCTTTTTCTAAAAACATTGATTGATTAGTTGAATTGAAAATGAGCAACGTTATGATTAGGTGGATAGGAGCTAATGGGAGAAAAGCACGAAGTTACTATATAGTTTAGAAGAATCTTTGATCAGCACACAAAACTCTATATTTTAACTCTATCAATTCTTGTTCTTCACCTTATTAAAATTCGAAGCAATAGAATTCGTGATGAATGAAGCTTTAAGCCTACATGCGTATGTTGAGGAACTAGCTAGGGTTCAACACGATTTATTTCGATCGATAGGTCAAAAATTTTTCTCATTCTACCCATTAGAGGGAGTTAAACTGTGATCAATAAACACTTATTTATTTTTGAAAAATTTTGAAAAATTTTCAAATTTTTTTTTTGGGGTATTTTTGCAAAAAATTTAAGTGGTTAAAAACGGGATTGTGTGATAACAACGGCTGCCAGGCAAAATCAATCGAGATTCCCCCCCATACTAGAACTAAACATCGTCCTCGATGTTTTAAAGGGGTTCCTAAGCAAATCTAAGGCCGTTTATAAAGTGTGCCAAAGATTAAAACGTTGTCGATTAGTTTTGGATACTGGTTCCCAAAATGAAGCTGGAGGATGTGAAACTCATGTGGATACTGTGAGGCATGAGCGTCTTTCACAAATCCGGGAAATCCTGGACATACACACAAAGCAACAAAACATGGACAAAACACGAGTAATGGAAAATGTGAGCCTCTTCACACAAAAACACTTATTTATTACTACTACTGATAAGCATGGGGTGCCTCCCACGAAGCGCTTGTTTAAGGTCCGCTTATGCTTGACCGTCCCCTGAATTTATCTGGTTCCTTTGGGGGAACGTCTGGAGATCGAGGACTACCTCGGGTTGGTATGTCCCTACAAAGTAGTGTTTAAACGATGACCATTCACTTTTGAATTTTGGCCCGGTTTGGAGTTTTGGGATTAATCGACAGTGCCTTATGGAAAAAACTTGGGTTACAGTGATTAGGTCCTCTCCAGCTAGGGGGATGGGGGTCTTGACCTTGCGCGAGTTTGTTCTGCAATCTAGAGTTAAAGTGGTGGACTCGTTTACGTCGTTGAATTCGCGATTGTTGTTTGTTGAGTCTTATGGGGGCAGGAGGTGATGGGGGGGGGAGGGGGGTGGGCCTTTGTGTTTCCTTTTTCTTTTCTTTTTAGTTTTTATTTTTCTTTATCTAATTTTTCCATTTCTGTTTTTGGGTTTTAGCTCCTTATTTATCTTCTTATTTTTTTTTCCTTATTCTTTTTTTTTGTTTCCTTTTTTCGATTTATCATATTTTCTTCTTTTTCAAATTTTTTTTCTTTCTCTTTGTTTTCGCTTATTGTCAAGAGTTTTCATAGGATGATCAATGAAGTTCATTAAAGTTCATTGGTTGAATTTTTTCTGTGATCACCCGATGTTTTAATATCAAAGTTTGTATGCTTAAGGGCCCGTATGCTTCGTTGCTCGAGCTCGATCGGAAAGATGACATGCTTCCCGTACACTAAGCTGATATGAAGTACACCTGATGGTGTTTTGTAAGCTGTGTGGAAAGCCCAATGTTGCGTCTTCTAATGTATCGACCAAGAGGCTCGATTTTCGCCCACGGTCCTTTCAAGAATCCTTTTCAAACACGATTGGATACCTCAATCTTGTTCCACTTGTGTGTGGATGATACGCGGTGAGAGACGATGAGTGACTCCGTATTTATCGCATGACCTTTGAAATTGGTCATTGCAAAAAGGGTTCCAACGTCACTTTAAGATGCCGAGGGGCACTAAATCTGGAGAAGGAGATTTAAGAAATTTTCAAACACAAAACTCGTGGCGCATTCATTGAGTGGGGGTGTGGAAAGGGGGGAAACTTAGCAGGCTTTTGCTTCAACCCATTTTGATAAGTAATCGACTGCCACCGAGTATATATTTGTTCCCTCTTGAAGAGGGAATGGCCCCATTAAGTCAATGCCCTCATGTCAAGTTTCGAAAACAATTGGATAGAGTTTTGTGGCATCTCATCATGTTGCGAAATTTTGCCTTGACGTTGACAAATGTCACATCGGGTGACAAATCATGGGCATCCTTGTAGATTGTGGGCCAATAAAATCCTGAATCAAAGACCTTTTTAGCTGTGTAATTGGCACCGTAGTGTCCCCCATGGGTCACACTTGTTGGGCAAGCTTTAAGAATGTCAAAGCTTCTTCGCCCCGAAAACTACGCCTAATTACTTATGTCTGCCTGATTTGATAGAAAGGGGTCGTCCCATAAGTAGTGTTTGACATCTTTGAAAAACTTTTTTTTTGTTGGGTCGACATTCCTTTGATTTACAAATTCCCCGTCATGGTAGTTTGCAAAATCGGCAAACATGGGGTATTAATCATCCCACGAAACGTAACCATCCCAAGTGTCTCGAGAGGAAATGTTTCCGTAATTTCCTTTTTCTCGAGCTCACTTTGATGGGGATTTTCAAGTCTAGAAAGGTGGTCTGCGGCGAGATTTTCTGCTCCTTTTTTTATCACGGATAACGACATCAAATTCTTGGAGCAGCAAAATCCACCGGAGCAATCTTGGCTTAGCATCCTGCTTAGCAAGCAAGTACTTGAGAGCCGAATGGTCCGTATACACTATGCTTTTGGACAAGACAAGATATGGCCGGAATTTCTCGAAAGCATACACTACGGCAAGTAATTCTTTTTCCGTTGTAGTGTAATGTGCTTGAGCCTCGGTCATAGTTTTGCTTGCATAGTGTATCGGCTGGAAGTGCTTGGTCTTACGTTGCCCTAGGACTGCCCCAACAGCAAAATCACTTGCATCACATGATTTCCCAAGGGCAAGTTCCTAATCGGGAGCAATTGTATTGGGGGGCCTGGGTTAACTTCATATTAAGGTATCATAATGCTATAATGCAAATCCTTCGAGAAGATAAACGGAGTTTCTTTTTTCATGGGGGTGGGTCATAGGCCGTGCGAGGATTTTAGAAAAATCCTAATAAATCGTCGGTAGAATCGGTTTCTTCTCTATGTGTCCGAAAAAAAAACTGCGGAATACCCTTCACGGGTTAGTGGATGAGGAATTTTGCAATGACATCAACGTTTGCTTGTCAAACCTCAATCGGATTTAGAAATCTTATGGCATGGGGACTATGCCTTCCTTGCACACATAAAGTGGCATTTTCCCAAATTTAGCACAAGATTGATTTCCATTTATGTCGGTGTTCTTCGCACTTTGGAAGAATTTTGTCTAGTGGGAAGGCAAAAGGAGAGAAAGAGTCACAAAAAGAGGAAAGAAATCATCCATGAAGACTTCCATGGTTTTCTCAATCATTTCGTAAAAGATTGCAACCATACTCCTTTGGAAGTGCCTGGATGAATTGCATACCCAAAAGGCATGCGACGGTAGGGGACAAATTGTCACGTAAGGGCAGGTGAAGTAGTCTTCTCTTTGATCAGTGGGTCAATTGGGATTTGAAGTAGCGGAGAATTCGTCCAAAAAGCAATTGTACTCATTTCCGCTATTCTTTCAAGATTCTGATCCTATGAATGGTAAAGGGAAATGGTCTTTACGTGTTGATCATTGAGTTTTCGAGATGTTCGATGCAAACTCGCCATCCTGTGAACCAACCTTAGTGGGTATTACATCATTTTCTTCATTTATCACAATCGGTTATTATGCTCCCTTCTTAGGGATCACAAATGAAGGGCTTCTTACCAGGGGCTGTCAGAGATAGGAGTAAATTACCCTGCATCAAGATGTTTGATAACTTCTTGCTAATAAACCCTCATGGATTTTGAGGTTTAACTTTCCTGATGTTGAAAACTACGGGTTTGGCATTTCCTCATCAAAATCTTATGGGTGCATAAACTGTGGTTCTATCCCCTTAATATCAGAATTCTTTCCAAGCTTTAGGCACGTTTGGGGACCTTGATATACCTTGATCAGGGCTGGTTTTTTTCCTCATCTTTCAAGTTTTTTTTTTCTTTAGCGATTATGGACGGGTAATTTGTCTCACCTCCAAAAACGCATACTCAAGATGGGATGTAAAGTTTAGATTCCAAGGGCGGGAGGATCTTCCATTGAAGATTTAACCTTTTCAGGCTCATTAATTTCACAAACTGGCGTACGGAGGAAGAATTGGGTCACTATTGATCACACTTAACAACTCCTCAGGTTATAATAGTATCTCCCTCAGAATCAATTTAGATGCATCAACACCCTGGTGGTATTGAAATCATCATGTCTAAGAAATTCATCGATCTATCCATTAGAAAATCACTTCCTCGTAGGAGTGAAAGTGGACGAGCTTGGAATCGATCGTAAGAACCCGAAGTAGAAGAGGTTTGCCCTTTCAGGAAATTTCACGTACCTTCTTGAACATTTTCTTCAAAGCGATGTCAATAGCATCGAACGGTTTAACTGTTTCAATGTTATTGTAGGAGAGAGTTTTAGTTATCACCACTTTGAAGGTTACAGATTGGTCTTCGTCTAAGGGTCATTTGTTCACGTGAAACATATATTAAGGGCACGTGTCGTCCTTAAGAAAGGTCTTCCTAAGATTAAGGGAACCCGAGGATCGGCAACGTAATCAACGACCACAAAATCGGCAGGAAAGAAGAACGTTCCAACTTTCAACGGACTGAACATCCTTGGCGATGCCGGTGGAGTAGAAATTGTTCGGTCGGCATGTTCAGTTTAAGTATCATTCGAGTTTTGGTCAAAACTGGTGAGAGACTAGTTCTTTTCCCAAATGGATGAGAGGCATTAGGTTGATGCTTTGCACCCGAGATCGGCTAAGGCTAAGCAGTCATTCATCTCCGGGAAATCACATGGTATAAGAAATCTACAGGGGTCTCCAAGTTTCTCGGGAAACTTTTTTAGGATAACCGCCGAGCAATTCTCGTTTACCGGTGTCTTTGTCAACTCAATTATCTTATCCTTGTTCATTGAGGAGCTTTCCGAACTTGGGTTCAAATTTGGGCTATGTGTTAGGAGACGGCATCCGCTAGAAACTTAGCTCGAAATGGAGATTCCGAAAAATCTCCATAAAATTTTGAGCTAGAAGATCGTCCTTTGCACGGAACTTTTCTTTGTTGGCCCTTGAAGGATAAGGCAAGGTTGGTTTAGTCTTTGGAACAACAACGGGCTCACCAATTTGGTCATTAGTTTGGACCACCGGAGGTTGGATGTTTTCGGTGCTTGGTTGCACCGTATCCTTTGTCACCTCGGGTTCATTTTTCGTCTCTTTAGGAGGAGAAGAAGTTTGAGGTCCATTATAGGAAACACCGCTTCGGGTAGTGATTGCTTTCACATCACCTTTCGGGTTAGCAATGGTGTTGCTTGGAAGAGAACCCGAGCCCGAAGTAGAAGCAGTATTACTATTCACGAATTTGGTGATCAGGTCCGTTATATTTGACATTGATTTTTGCATATTTTGCATAACCGCGTCATTAGCTTTGGACGTATGTTTTTATTCTTTCGTTTCCTTAGTGATTCAAAATGGACTTAAGACACACCTGGTTGTTGGATGATGGAGCTGGAGCGGGAGCTTTGTTTGTTGGAGCTTGAAAAGTCGGGGGGTTGATTAATCTGAGGTTGGTAAACATTGTCCTTGATTAAAATTATTACCTCGATCGTTGTGTTTCAAATTGTTTTCTCGAATTTGGTTGGAAATTGATCCCCCGATTTTTGGTTGGTTTTGATGGTTCTGCATATGAGGAAACCGGGAGACTGTCGAATTTGGTTTAGCAACCATCTGAGGTCGGTAACTGGCATTCCTTGGTTGTAGTTAACTGCGCGCGGCTTGTGACACGTATTCTTGGATATTGTCTCGATAGTCATTGGTGGCTGGACAATTTGGTAAGAATGGCCCCCCGCAAGTTAACACAACTTTGGCTTTCGATCGCTTTTTACGTGACTGTGGGAGCTGGAGTTTGGTTTTTTTCTTATCGAGAAATCAATGCTTAATAACCATATCTTTTTAGCTCAGCAACATCCGGATGAAAACTGTTGGGGTAGAAGAGCTCGATACTCACTTTGGAAACAATGGCCTTTGCATTCGTTGATTGGACGAACTTTTGGACTTGCTCTCGATGATTGTTAAGCATTCTCGAGGCATTTTATCCAAAAAAGTTCACCACCCGCAGAGGAGTTCACATGAATCTTGAGTCATTTGAATTTTAGGGGGGCCGCATTATAGAATGTATCGAGTTGATGCAATTCTGAAAACCCATGATGCGGGCATCCCCTAAGAAGATCATTGAATCGGTCTCATGCCTCGTAAAACGTTTCATCAAATTTTTGTTGAAATCTCGTGATTTCATTTCGAAGATTTGTTGTTTTAGAGGGAGGGAAGAATTTGTTAATGAATTTCGAAACAAGATCATCCCATGTAAGAATCGATCAAGGGGGCTCTTTTTCAAGCCAAATCTGGGCTGCTCCCTCGAGGGAAAATGGGAAAAGCATAAGCTTAACCGACGTACTCGGGACGTTCGGGAACTTCATCGTAGACGTGATCTTGTTGACGGTAATTTTAGGAACAACGATCGCAAAGTTGTTCACGGTAATTTTAGGAACAACGATCGCATCCTCGTAACCCTCGGTGGGTGCTTCGAGCAATTGCGCCATAGTTCGATTATCTTCCATCGTGACTTATGGGTGATTGAAGTTTCTTGTTGTTATTTGGTTTCTCAAGATTGGTGATTCAACTGAAGGTGGTCGGACTTGTGGTTGTCGTAGTCTTCGGGCTTGAGATACGAGTGCGCATGCACTAAAAATAGAAATATAATAGAAAAATTTGCACTAATTTTTTTGGTTTTTTCAATGATTTATTCACAATGTATTTTTACCGGACAATGAGAAATAAGACTACTTAACAAATAATTCACACACCCAATACTTACTTCACGGTAACTCTCAAAAAAGATTAAACGCAAGGTGAAGCGGAGAGTAGGGAGAATATGCTGCGAAGCTTATTTCTCCTTTGGGTGTTGGTTCTCGGATAAAACCCTCTTTACCACCTTTTTAGTTTGTTTAGCTTTTCTAAGGTTAGCCGTACGTGTAAGTGACACAATGGCAAGTTTTTAAATCTTATGACAATCTTCGAGTTGGG
Organism: Tanacetum coccineum; assembly: GCA_026074375.1. NCBI lineage: Eukaryota > Viridiplantae > Streptophyta > Magnoliopsida > Asterales > Asteraceae > Tanacetum > Tanacetum coccineum. The sequence continues at coordinate 44,526 of BQNB010004833.1, forward strand.
AACCAACAGTTCACGGAAGTTGTTATGATAATACCTCATTGAGAATATTAATATTTGGTATTTTTACCAATTTGTGAATTTTATTTCTTTTTTATGGACAATGTTTTTATATTTTTATACAACTTAGGCTTATACAAGCTAATCAAGATCTATTCTATTGGGAACAACATTACAACTCAAGATCAATCTTCTTCTTCACTAGAATAAACAACAGCTACATCATCATCATCATTGGCGAGGTCTTCATCACCAGAATCTGCTAAATCATAAGGAAGGGCGTCTTCATCATCAATTAAATAATCGTCTTTGTTAACATCAATGATAAAATATAAAATATATATAGTAAGAATAGTCTAAAAGCAGAATCAATAAATACCGAGAAGTAGTATAGAATGTTCCCGGGTCGTTTATCCCCAACGAGGCTGGACTGGAGAATCGATACAGTCGAAAGATTGGAGTTTGAATGAGAGAAATGATTTGAGAGTGCGGAAAGTTAAATTAAACAATAACAAACAAAAACGTTTAAGAAAAACCTAAAAAATATGAAATTAAGCTAGAAAACGAGAGCACGAATCCCGAACAAAGGGGCAAAAACCTAAAAACTTCAAAATTAACCCTACGGAGAAATTTTTGCTTCTAAACTACTCTAGGGGACTAATAACGAAGAATGAAAAAGACTAGACTGAAAACGGAGGTCGTTTGACCCAAAAACGAGTCAAGACAAAAACCGCACCCGAGCCCCGTTCTTTAAAAATCAAAAAGTTACAAAAATGACCCTACGAAAATTTTTGTATTTTTCCTACAAACTATATGACTAAAGAAAATTTTCTAAAAAAGAAAAATATTTTTTTGATAATTTTTGTATTTTTTATGAATTTTTTAAACTTTTAACTAAATTAAATTATAAAAAATACTAAACTACTTTTAAAAATTCTGAAAAATTTACCTAAAATACTAGACACTATAACTAACCTACGAAAAATAAGAAACCAAAAATTGGCTTATAAATAAGCCCGAAAATAAGCTGTAAACAGCTTATAGCCTAAAGAATGAAAATGAGGTTAAATACTAAAGCCCTTGGGACACTAACGTAAAAGTCCCAAGGGCGCAGCGGTAACACTTGTTACCAAAAAGAGAGGTGTACGAGGGTAGAGGCCCGGGTTCGAGTCTTGCTCACCCGGGTCACCCCTTGTCTCCTTTTTTTTTATGAAAACTTTGTGAACCAAACTTGTTAAGCTTATTGAGCTTAACAATTTCTAAAACTACAACCTTTTGTGAAAGCTTATAAATAAGCTTAAAAAGAGCTTTTTAAGTCGACAGTTTGCTTAAATAAGCTTTTAAGGCAAAATGGCTAAGTCTTGGACTTTTTGGGCAAATAAGCTAAAATTTGGACTAAAAAGCTAAAAGATTTATCTAACCTATCTTAACTAAGCACTAAAGACTAAAATGTGTAACTAAATAAGCTGAAAAGGGCTTAATTGACAGAAAGCTAAATGAGCTTAAAGGCAAAAAGTGGCTAAGCTATTGGCCTGTTAACACTTAAATAAGCTAAGAAAATAAGAAAGTAAGCATGCACAACTAACTACACAAACAAAATAAGCTACTAGGAACAATAATAAGCAACTTAGATAAGCTTAATAAGCCAAAGAGTTTGGCTTAAACCCACAGCAGTACTAACTAAAGAGTTAGTACTGTTGGGTATGGATATGGGCTTAAAAACCCTTAATAAGCTAAGGACAAGGGCAATAAGCTATCTAAGGCCTATTAACATACCTAATAAGCAACTAAGGACTGAATTCAACAACTAATAAGCTCCTAATAAGCTAGAAAGAAAATAAGCAATCCCTACACTATGCTTAAGTGAAACAGGTCAAAGTCCTACTTTAAGCTTAAAAATAAGCTACCTAGCATGCTACCTAAGGTCTGAAATTGAAGGAGCTTATCAAAGAGCTTATGGCCTCTTAAGATAAGCCAAAAGCTAGGGCTAAGGTTCACTAAAAAGCTAGATAGGTGGGCTTAAAGTTGGGCCCTTAGCACCAGGGGAAGTGGTGCAAAAGTCAAAGGCTTATATTGACAGCTTAAAATAAGCTGTCAAATAAGCTTAAAATAAAAAGCTAGGTTAAAACAGATTAAGAATGGCTTAAAGTGAGCTTATGCTCAAATTTTAAGCCTCTAAAAACAAAGAAAACATGCTGAATTAAGTTCTTGAAAAAGGGCTTTTTGCTTTTATAAAAATTACACTTAAATCTTTGGCAGTTTTGACTCAAAAAGTCAAATGACTCAAAGGACTTTTGAGAGCTTGTTTAGACTCACAATGACACACTTTTTAAACCACAACTCAAGTTGACAATGGCTTATCCAAATAAGCCATTGTATCTCTTTTTTTTAAACCAACAGTTTCAAATGGTGACTTAGAAAACCTTGTAAAACATTTTTAAACTTAAAAACCTTTTAAAAACAGACTCAAACAAGCTTAATACTTAAGCTAAAGTTAACTAACATGACACCAACCCATGACTTCCTTGTTTTGACCCGTTTTCATACTTAACCCAAACACCCCTTTATATTTTGAAAATGATTTTTAAACTTATAAAAGCTGAATTAAGCTAAAATTCTTGAAGATAACTAGCAAACAGGTAATAATAAGCACTAAAAAGCAAAGGACAGAGAGATATAAGCACTTTTAATAAGCTAATAAGCAAACAGTTAAATTAAGCTGAAAAATTAAATATAAAGCATACCTGAACTCTTTGCTCAAAACAAGAGTTAAATCAACCTAAATAAGCTCTAATTCCTACCCTAGCTTATAAATAAGCTAAACTAAGCAATCCCAATGAGCCTTCCAATATTGCTCATTCATCCACACTTGATCAAACAGTAACTTTTCATCATCTCTTTTTTTTTACTTTTCTCTAAATTTTTGTATCAAAGTTGAAAACAGGTTAAATATAGCTTAAATCGAGAGCTCTTAACAAACTTGCTTAAGAATTTTGAACAAAATTTAAAACACCAAACTGAATTTTCATTAACTTAAAAATAGGAATACATGAAAGTTGAAATATTTAAAAAATTACACACTTAAAAAGCTAACTATTACTGAAAAAACTACTCTCCTTGCCACAAGGGGCTTACACAGTCTTATATAGGAAATAATCTAGGGTTTGGGACATGGTCGTCTTCTTTGTCTTCACTTGGGTGTGCTTCCTTGTAGACACACAAATGAAGTGTGTTTGTTGTGAGAGTGTGAACACAAACAATCCTGGCCCTTCATTCACCTTGGTGCCCAAGTCGAGATTTATCAACCATTGATGAATTTGGTGGGTTTTTGGATTGCCAACATGGCAAACCCATGTGGGGGGATGGGGTAAGGATTGTGAAGGTTTTGGATGTATGTTGGGGAGTCAACGAGGTGACAGAGGTGGGGTTTGATTTTGGGCGGGAAATTGATGGAGAAGATGTACAGTAGCTCGAAAACAGGTTTAAACTTTGGGGTGTTGACAGGTTTGGTCCCTCATGGTGTATGTGGTTGTTGCACCACACGTCCTTGTTGGGTGAAACTGTTTGGGGACTTGGCAGAAATAGTCCCCAAAAGTTATATAACCAATTGCATCACAAGTCCTTGCGTTTTATATCTTTGGGAGATTGGCAGACTTAACCCTTGTGGTTAAGTCTTTGGGTATTTGGCAGTTTGGGCCCTTGTGATTGTTTTTCTTCTTTTCCCTCTTTAAATAAGTTTAGGATTTGGCAATTTAAGTCCCTAAACTTATTTTTCTTCACTTGTTGACTTCTGGATTTGTCGGGGTTGACTTTTTGACACTTGGGCTTGGGCTTGACTTTGTCTTTTCTACGCTTTTCCATTCCGTGTCCAGTTTTGTTGTTTTGGCTTTGTTTTTCGTCTTTTTCTTAGATATTGGACTGGCACAAAAAATTAGCACAAACAAGCATATATTTGGCATTTTTTTTAAGTCCGTCTGTGGTAATTTTGCTGTTTGGAAGGTGTAAAATAGGTTCTTGTATTTAAACACATGCATCCACTCTAATTGGCTCTGTGCAAAACGTCATTGAGAGTGTTGAATGCTTTATATGCCCATTTGCTCTCTTGAACATCGAATTTAGTCCCCTTCAGGTGATAGAATAATTAGAACAATCGTGAGATCAAAGAGTGTTATGTACTGATAACTTCTACATCTTGGTGCACAATCATTCTCTCGCAAAGTTATCAACCTTTGAATTAGTCAGTTTAAGCTCAATCTATCATGATTTTGTATTTTTCTCGTCTTGATTTACCTTGTATGACTCCTATCTTTCTAATTGGTTACATATCTCTGCTCATAAGGTCTGCAGCTTTTCTCATTCATCTTCGTATATAGCAGGTTGTTCACTTCTGTTGAACCAATAGCAATAAATTCATCTATTAAACCGTGTTGTACTGTTTACATAAAATATCCATGATTTCTGCATAAATCTTGTCTTCGAGGTTTTCTATAAGCTTTACCACTATCTTCCTTATATACTTCATCATGTGATTTCTTAGCCTGAGGAATTGGTAGGCAAGGTTTTGCTTCTTCTTAGTGCGGCTTGTTGTTATGCTCTCTAAATCTCCTTGTGAGCAGTTTTATTGGCTCTACAAAAATACTGGGCCTTTGGAATTCTTCAGTAATGATTCTCTCTTCTGTTTTTTGACTTCTGCAGCAATCATTTCATGTTTCCTCGAATCTGCGTTTGCTAGTGCTTTCAAGATAGCAATGTCTTTTTACTTTCCTCTCTTCTTCCCATTGCAGCTGAGCCCTATCAGACATTTTTCATCATTTGCATAAGTGTGAGTCTCTGCCAGCTCTATTGTTGACGGTCGGCTTCAGTCTTTTTGGGTTCTTCCTTCATTTATACCCTTACCAGGATGGTGCTTTAGTGAGTTGGTCTTTAGACCTCACTTTACCATTCTAAGTAGTCAGCAAATACTTATAGTGAGTTTAGTCATCGGACAACTGGTCTAGACGAACGGCGAAATTAGGGAATTGATATTAGGTAGCTCGTGGGATCTAGCTTTGTAAGTTCGTTTGCCCAGGAAATACCTGTCAAGGAGGTCGCTTTGGAATGCATGCTATTTGATCACAGTGCAGTTATCATAATGTATTCATTGATCCTCACGGAATCAGAAGGTTAATGTAAATCGACACAGATTGAGTAGCGTCTATACTCGGGTCACCCCTTCAAATATAAAAACCTTGTGTGTTCTTCAAAATGTTTTTTAGAACACATTAAGTGGATGTCATACCTAACAAAATGGTTTTTTGTTGGTGACTAAATTGTTCTATTTCATAGACGAATGATGACCGCAATGTTCTCTGATGCAAAGACATGTGATCAAATCCCAACCACTGTCTCGCGCGCTCTCGTAACGCAAAGACCTCTTCGCACGCGAACATTATAAGCTTCGCATAATACTTGAGAATCATGGTCTTCTTCAAATACTATTAGTTATTAATGATTGGAAGAAGATACATCATCATAGTTTCAAGATTCCAACGATCTGAGCATGTGAGGACTAAAGAAACATCAGCTTGTTTATGGCAATGACAAAGTGGAACAGAAGATCGCTCAAAGTTAATTCAGGAGGAAAAGAAGTAAAGACCTTAAACAAATCAAAGATTTTTTTTCAAGATCAGTCATCACTTCAAGTTCTGAAGATCATCGACAATCACAGGTTAGGTTAACGATGACATTACCAAAAGCACAACAAGATGAAGTACACCTAATCAAATATAAAGAGACAAGCACGTGTGAGCTTCTCATGACCTCATCTAGGGGGGAGAATTGTTAGGTATAACATTAAAGGTACTGAACAAAGAAGCTTTGGTCACTCGAATATACAAGACAAAAGTCTAGCTTCGAAAGTCAAAAATTCTTCATCAATTAGAGTTGGTTATTTAGGTCTTTTTTCCTCAGGTAATAGTACCTAGGAATGGTAATTCCTGCTCCTCTTCTTGTCTTGAGTATATTAACCCAAGAGAATCTAGCAATTAATGGTATCATCTTCGAATGAACTCATCCAGACTCATCATGAAAGGTGAAGGACAGCTACATCTGCCACTTCTTTCATTGAAGCGGTCAAGTAACTTAGATTTGCTCTAGCAGTACTTTCATTTACCTCAGCAGAACTTTCACAGCAGAACAATACTTTCACTTTGGCCAAGCAGTACTTTCTTTTTATGAAGCATTAATGATCAAATAAAGTAACAAAATCTTCCTATCTCAGAAAGCATCTCTTCAAATCCAACCCTTAATCACACGAAAAGACCCCCCCCACCCCCCGCCCCCACCCCCACAACACCACACCCAATAACCACGAATTAGAATTAGACACTCAGTATCAGTAAAGAGAACATTATGCTTTTTGTCACAGATCTGAGAGACAGATAGGAGATTGAATTTGAGTTCCTTCACATAGCTGACATTCTCAAAATCTATGCATGATGTCTTGATGGTTCCCTTTCCTGTGATTCTTCCTCCTTTAGGATCATTACCAAAAGCTACATAACCTCCTTTGTAATCCTTGAAATCTGAGAGTTTGTCCTTGTCTCCTGTCATACTTCCAGAGCAACCACTATCAATAATAGCATGATCTTTTAGTTCCTCTTCTGGATTGCCCTGCACACACAATTAAAGGAGTTAAACTCTCTTAGGAACCCAAGTCATTACTGACTTGAATTCCCCTAATGGAGTTACATACTCAAATTTCTTGAGTGTGTAAGATCCATTATTCTTGTGCCTATGATCTAGATAAGCCCCCTTTGGTCTCCATGTTTGTGTTGGACTTGTCACAACACTCCCTTTTTCACCCTTAGTCTGTGGAAGTACTGCTTGTGTCCCAGCAGTACTTTCTTTCTTAACCCATTTAGATTTTATAATTGGCTTTGGGCTTTTTGGTCTGTCAACAGTTCTTGTATTGAAAAACCCTGTGGGTGGTGAAGAGCTTGAAGCTCTTGGTCTTACATTATCCATTCTTGGATAATAAGGTCTACCAGTACTTGTGCTAAACACTGGTCTTGGGAAATATGGCCTAGCAGTACTTTGTGAAAGTACTGCTTTTGATACATTTGGTCTAGCAGTATTTTGGTAAAATGCACTAGCAGTACTTTGTGAAGGTACTGCTTGTGACATTTTTGATCTAACAGTACTTTTCAAACCTTCCCTTGTAAGTACTGCTAATGGGATAAAAGACCTTCTTTGATGAGGGTGCCTATAGTCACTTGAGAAATTTCTGTGATTTACCCTACTTGTGTTATTCCAAACTGATCTTGAATCCTTTGATCTCTTTGTTTCCAATGGTTTAGGTTTTTGGGTCTTTTTGAGATTTCTTTCATGTAGATCACAATCCTTGATGAAGTGATCAGGACTGTAACATACAAAACATAATTTACCATCTCTGCACCCAAGTCCCCTTCTCCTAGATCTTTGACCAAAACTATCCTTACTCCTAGGTGATTTGTTTTCAGAAGATGTTTCTGAATTCAAAACAGTTTGCTTCTTAATTTCTGAGACTCTTAGTGGAGCTTCTTCATCATCACTATCAACCCAATCTTCAATAATGACCTTGTTTCTATCAATGTTAGACTTAACAGTATTTTGGGTTTGTTCTTTGTTTTTGATTAAGTCATCACTGTTTTTAGATTCACAAGATTCATTATTTGTTCCACTAGACTCTGAGTTTTGTTTGTTAATCACCTTATTCCTGATTGCAAGCTCATCTATCCCAGTAAAAGCAACATCTGCCCTAGGTGGTATAATTGTACCTGTGGGTGGAGGTACTGCTTTGTATGCCTTTTCTCTTTTGAAATTTTCATACAAAGGACCAGTCAAAGTTTCATCCCCAGATGAATTGTTACTTTCCTCACTACTACTATATTCAACTCCAAATCCTATGCATGTTTTATCATTTAAAACTTTTTGTTTGTTTAGGATTTCAGTTTGCAATAGAGTAGCATTGCTCCATTTTTCAAGTTTTTCTTTCAATTCATCCCTTTCTTTTATGACATTATCAAATTCTTTTTGTTTTTCGCCTAATTTCCAATCCCTCATTTTTAAATCATACTCCTCCTTTTTCATATTTAATCACCCTATGCTATCATACTCTTTATCATGTGTTTCTAATTATGACCTTAATTGACTCTAAACAGCTCAATAGAAATCCCTGAATTTCTAACCTAAGCTCTTTGAAAATAACTCTTTCATTTGATAAACATTCAAACAATGTTTTATAAATTTTACTACACATAGAACTGAAGGGTACCATCTGAAGCTAGAAGAAACAGTTGAGCTTGTAGCCATCAAAGCAAAGTAACGATCAGTAATTCACATCTACTAAGGGGACGATGGTTACAAAGGTGGAAGCCAATATTATTACGATTCGCTATCCATCAAACCATTACACCAAGTCGGACTCCTTTCAGAGCGACTCCTCACATTACTCCCACATCGATCTGACCTTGTCATAGAGCACACTCTTGCTAACCAATCATATTCTTCAATTCCATTAGTCGTGCCACCCAGCATACATAAGTGTCGCACATCTCTACGCCTATACACTACATACTTTTCCCTCCTAGCACTCACCTCACTTTAGGTCCAACACCTTACGACACCGATCACCTTTGCTGCTTTTGACTCAACGGCCACGTCTAGCGTGGGCCCGCGCTAATATCACGAGGGCATTCAAGAGCGATCTTCACAAGGTGAGCACATACCACAAGTTCATCCAACTATGCATGGTTCGTATATAAACACGCATGTAAAGATTCGATGGTCGTACTTACTTGCTCATCTACTGAAGACTACTGTAATTAGCATCTGTAAACATACTACTTCTGGAGCGCGGCAAACAGACTGCACTCACGCCTGAGACAAAGCATACACAAAGATAGCACAACAACGTGAAAACCATACAAAACTCACACAGTCGACGTCACTCCACTCTACATACATTGAGAGCTCACACTCGATACTGACACATCAAAACATCTGAGTTAGCCAAGAGTGTTCGAGATCCGCTGACAATATATGTATTAGACAATTCACAATATCTATCTATATGACTCATAACTCATTGATCCGCTAGGCGTGACCAAGCAACCTAGAAATATGGACTAGCAGCGACCCTTCGTCTCGCTGATGGTGCTCACAGACTCGTTAAAGACACAGCATGACTCGTTTATCTCCGCTGAGCTTTCACACGAAAACTCTACTTGCCTCGTCATACACAAACTTCTACGCATCCGTCTGAGCTCTAAGCAACCAAGAGCTACGTCTCCACTGCGATCGTACATGTCTTCACAGATTTCGGTTCTGCCCTAAGCACTCATCGCGTAGTACAACCGACGGTGTTCCAGCTCTCTTCATCATCATGATTGAGCTTTCGCCACAGAGCAATTATAGCAGCTTGGTTCTCTCACAAGCGAGACGTTTGCGAGCAATAACATCTAACGCTCAATCTGAATTTTCATCTGTGTATTGAAAGAAGATTGAGAGTTCACACCCTCATCTATCAACTTCATCTGCTTGATGAAATCCTGAGTGAAACTAAGCTCGTAGAAGACTAAACCTTATAACATAAAAGCCATGCGTAATAACAAGTAAACCAGCCACGTCACATTATAGTTATGAATGTGGCGTTTAGCATATAGATAGTCCAGTCACAAGATAGACTCCACAGCTACACCTAAGTAGGCCACATGCTCATACACACACCAGGTTATAGCGAGGCCACTACCAGAAAAAACAGAAAAGACCGAAGTACTGTGTGATCACACTGGTCACAGACAACATATTCGTCTTAGACTAGAGCCTAAAAATTTATGACGCGCGAATCTAAATGAGTTTTTAAAGGGTAAATAAACTTATCTCGGGTTATAAAAATTAATTAACACGAAAACTATTTAAAGATTACTCCGGGTTTTAAAACGTAAAAGTCATAAGAGTTTAAACGGTAAATTTACTTGATTTAAAATAGAGGAAACACTACAACAAATCCGTTATAATCTATTAGTTCTAAAAGATAAGGGATACTTAACTGCATCAAACCTACAATGAACATACTTTCACATAAACTCAACTTCATTCACTCAAGATCTCTCATGCTCACTGCCACACTCATACCATATAGACATACGAGGTATCTTCATTAACAATTAATTAACGACAGCGCGAGTCGAGTACAAATATAGCTATCAACACACATATCAGATAAAGCTATAACACCTAAGAAGCGCGTCATTAACTGTCACATGCATCAAACACAATCATGGAGTCGATATTTATCCTAGCGACGACTTACATACCATACACATCACGCAACTAACTTGTAAAAAGAAGTTACGACGCATAATAGTATCAATTGTCAATAGCACACACATGTAATTACTGGTCGTATCTCAGTGACTAATAGAATCTATACACATAATAGACGTCTAACGGGATAGTCAGTTCTAGAGGACCGTACATCTTTTGAGCGCGTTTATGTTAATCAACATTCTCACTCATACTCACGATACAGTCTCTTAGAAACCTAAAGAGACGAGCTATTGAGTCATTCAGATTGCAATATCTACTTACTTTACTAGGTATAGTGTGAGCAATTCATACTTAGACGCATTGCTGGCACAGCATTTGTAGCTGTCCTAATCAATTTTATAGCACGTGGTACAGCACTAATTTGTTATCTGCGTATGCTCTAGTCGAAATTAGACAGTTAGATTATTCATCTGAGCAGTTAGACAACGTATACATCTGTGAGAGTTTTTCTAAGATTCTACCGATGACACACTCACTATATGGAGATATTATTTTTATAGCATTGAGTTTGATGGGTATGCTGTGATCACCATATTAGAGGACATTTGTATTTTAGTATGTTTTATGTTCATAGTATATGTTTTTTTGGTATTTTAAAAGATTACGAGAGCGAAGACATCACACATTCTCATGCGTACATATACAATGTTCACGACACAATGTATGGCTCTACATCGACAATGCGGATAGTAGAGTATTTTCGATGTATAGGAAAGAGATAGGTATCCTATGGAGAGGTGTGTGCAGTGATCTCTGGGTGTCGTTCTATACATAGGTTCAGTTTCACTGTTTCATATTACTAAATTTCATTACACCTGCAGAGAGATAATATAGCGTACTTTAGAGGAGGAGATAGGTATAGTACAGTGAGGGGAAAAAAGGGGGTGTATACGGATTGGGATGGATTGATGGGTTGGGATGTGTGTTAGATTAGGGGTATTGTGAGGGAATTTTGGTTGAGAGTGTTTGGTAGTGGGTGAGGGTTTTTGGTGTTTTTGGGGTTTGGTTTGATTGTGTGTATAATTATATTATGTTGTTGTGGGTTTATTTAAGTTGTAGATAAATTAGTGTAGTTTTTAATTGTTATATGTGGTAGATGGTGTTGTTAGTTGTGATTTTGTAGGATAATGAAGGGATGGATTTTAGTGGGGTAGTCTCTCTCTTGTGACTAGATTCAGGTAGAGGTTGTTATAAAGGTAGGATTTGTACTTTGAATGGTTAATTTGTAGAATGGTATATATTTTGAGGTGTGTGTTAAAATTGATATGTTATGGTTTTTGATTGATTATGTATATGAGTATTGAAAATTTGGATGTATAAAAAGGAGTGTTGTTTTGGTTTTAGTTGTGGAAGGGTATGATGTGATGTGGGGGGTTTTTGAGGATTGAATTATGTTGTGTTTTTTGAGTTTTTTGAGTTATTAAATGTGGATTATATTGAAGTGGTTAAATAATTATATGTTTAATATTGTTGATAGATGGTTTAGATTATGAGATGGAAACTTTGATTGTTATGTTGTATTACAAATTGTATTTATTACATGAATTTATAAGTTAAAATGTAAATATTATTTTAAATTATGTGGTTTATTATTGTAAATTATATTTGTAAAATTGATTTTTTATATGGTTGTAGTTGTTTTTTTATATAATGGTTTATGATTAATTGAAGATTAAATTTAAAAATAATAATAATTAATTGGGGGGGGCAGAATCTCTCCTAAGATTTGTTCTAAAACTTGTACACACACTCGTACCTAGCTATGCCTCCTAAGGGATCCTTTTATAGACATCAAGGATTAACCCTATTGGGCTTACAACCTGTCATCCTTATCTTCTTCTAATACAATCCTTCTAGAACTCTAAAACTGTTATAAGCAGTACTTTGACTTTATACTAACAGTACTTTGACTTTATACTAACAGTACTTTAAACACTAGCAGTACTTTGATATAACTAGCAGTACTTTGTTATCTGCTAGCAGTATCTTACAATATTTCCTAATAGTAGGCATTTCCTAATCCTTGATTGACTCAATCATGGCGGTATCGACGTGAATGCCTTGACAATCAACAATGTGGCCGAGAAATTGCACCTTCGGGAGCCAGAATTCACACTTAGAGAATTTGGCGTACAATTCCTTATTCTTAAGCAATTATGATAATTGCCTAAGGTGTTCCTCGTGCTCCTCATTTTTCCTTGAGTAGATAAAGATATTATAGTTGAATACTATCATGAACTTGTCCAAGTACGGTTTGCATACCCAATTTATGAGATCCATGAATACCTCTGGTGCGTTGGTCAAACCAACAGCATGACCTGAAACTTGAAATGCCCATAACGGGTCCTAATTACGGTCTTAGAATATCCTTTTATCGAACTCTGGTTGGTGGTAATTAGTCCCTAGGTCAATTTTTTTTGAGTAAACGCTAGATCCTCGTAGTTGATTAAAAAAGATCATCTATACTAGGTAACGTGTAACGGTTCTTCACGGTTTGCATGTTCAATTCTTGGCAGCCGATGTACATTTTGAAGGATCCATCTTTCTTTTAGTCGAACAATACCGGAGCTCTCCACCATGAGGAAACTGATATTATAAATCCCTTTGAGCATACCACATACTATGCCGGAGACGGTCAACTCTCTGCCTCTCAAAACCTAACATGCCTCTAAGTCTCATGTTATCCCGCTCCAACGTACCAGTCCTATTAAACAACTCAGCTCTCTGCTCACTACCAATTATCGATGTATACCCGTCACTCTTATTGCTTCGTACCGTTAAAGTTTCATTACCTAAGGGGGATACGAACAATCTTTTTATCACAATGATCATGTCGTCGTACTTTGTCAACCAACCTGTACCGATGACAACGTCAAAACTACCAAGTTCTACGGGCATTAAGTCTATCTTGAATGGACGGTTCAGAATATTCAGTATACAATCTCAAATGATAGTATCAACTTCTATGATCTTTCCGTCGGCTATATCAACAGAGTACTTAGTGTCTACGGTAGATGGGACGATGCTACTTAATGAGCTAAAATCAGCGGAGGTGAGACTTCTATCGACTAGGTTCCATGTACTTGCAATAATTATGTCCTTTGCTTCAACTTCAGGTCCATCAGTAGTTTTGTCGATACGAGAATCTCATAATTTATGTGATTCTAACTCACTAAAAGGTAAGTATATTGAAGGAAATCTCCTAGTTCTCTTGGTTATAATCCAATTAAAAGGATAAGTCTGTTACGTTCTAAGTTCTTACAATCCATATTTATCGTGACTACAAGGAGTAGGATTCGGTCTCTCGGCTAAGGGTATGGTGTTTCTATATGATAAGATTAGGAAATATCTACTTAGTTTCGGCGCTTACAACATGAGTACACATGACCAACACAACTCACGAATACGCACGCAAAATATCAGTAAGACATGAATACCATAAAATCTCGTTGAGAATATAGAGAAAAGAAAGGAAAATAGAAATGGGAAGTAAGGATGAATTGTCAAAGTTTTATGGCGACTACTCCTAGCACAACATGGTCTTTCCTGAATTAGACATAGGTGGCCAATCTATGTATAATTTAGGGACTAACGATGAAGTGCTCGTTTTGACAAATAAAGGTTACGGTTAAAATGTTATATGGTACAAACAATACGGTTTATCAGGTAACGAAATAGTTCGTAAAGACGAATACAAGGTAGTTTATATAGCGACACAAGACATTTTGTAAAATAGCTTTGTAAGATAGCGGAAAAAAAATTATGAGGTGATAGCAAAATAGTTTACGAGAAATTATGTGACGGTTTATAATGTAATAGTAAGGGGTTTGTAATATGGTAACAAATAGTTTACGAGCTGACAACCAATAGTTTATAAAGTGGCAACGTAATAGTTTATAAAGGGCACGAAGTAGTTCATAAGATGACGACGAAATAGTTTGTAAATTAACGGCGTATAGTTTATAATGACAACAAAATAGCTCATGAGGTGACAATGAAATGGTTTGTAAAATGACTGCAAAGTAGTTTATAATAGGGTAGCAAAATAGTTTATAAATAACTGTAAAATAGGTTATAAGATGGAAATGAATTAGTTCATTAAATGATAGTCAGATAAGTTATTAGGTAATAGTGGGATAATTATGAGATGTTGGCAAAATGGTTTACAAAATGATATCAAAACAGTTTATAAGGTGTTAGCAAAATGGTTTATAAAATTACGGCAAAAAAGTTTATAAACGACTACGAAGTAGATTAAAAGATGAAAAACGAGTTAGTTTGTAAAAATGATTGCGAAAAATAGTTTATGAGATAATTGTAGAATAATTTATAAGAAAATGACAAAATGGTTATAAACGACGAAAGCAAATAGTTTATAGGATGATATCAGAATAGTTTGTTAATCAATAGTGAAATGGTTTATAAGACGATAGTAAAGTGATTAATAAACCGTTTAGCAAAATGGTTCGTAGAATGACGGAAAATAGTTTATAAACGACAGTATCTCTGTTTATAAGACGATGCTAGTGTGGTTTATACGAGAACATCCAAATAGTTCATACTAGTAAATGGTTTATAAAATAATAGTGAAATAGGTTGTAAGACGGTAATAGTTTTGAGGAGTAACTTACATAAATTATTAGAGAATTGAAGTGTAACTAACGAAATCGTCATGACACAAAATGAACAGAGGGTTTAAAATCATCTGCTCAATACACGAAATTCACAGAGAAGTACTAAGCAGAACGTGTTATGGGGGTTACGGTCCCAAGTCTATTAAGTTTCACAAGGCAAGGCAGAAAAATCTCTCCTAAGCATTAGCATACTTTGACGGTGTTAGAAGTTCCAGGCGAGTTTTTACCTTCCCAATATGGTTCGCGACGGTTTAGGTTAGGGACAATCGACTCATGTAATGTCTTTGATTTTCCACATCATAATAGGTATTCAGGTTTCTAATTTTGCCACTTGCGCCTCTAAGTTGTTACGAAACGGGTTTTCCTACAATCTCTACCTCCTATGGCAACTCTCTTAAGTTACTTATTGCACTCCACAGTGCATGGCCCAGTGTGGTGCAACTTACGTTTGTTGTAGTGTGGTAACTTTCCTACATATCCATTTTTGTTATTTGATCTAGCAATGTAAGGGCTACTATCACGGCCTGTTTTTCTTTTATTTTTGTTTGTTTTAAGCATTCTTACCACCTCGGATATCCTGACGTACGAAAAGACCTAATCCATTTTAGTTGCGACCATGTGATTTTTTGGCCTCATGACAGCAATCCCATCGATAGCGTTTAGAGCTTGTAGAATAGGCTCTAAGAGCACTTGTTTTGCCCTTGTTTAAGCAAGGTCTTTTTTGTAAGTCCTACATTTTATTCATTTTTAGCTATTTAACTTAATGAACTGCTTATTAGTGCATATTTATTAGCTTATATATATGCTTAAATATGCTTTGTTATGATGTTTAGTGCTTATCTTGCTTAGTTTTTAGTTTAAAAGTGATTTGTGCAAATTTCTTAGTTAGTACTGTTAGTATATGTAGTTAGTACTGTTTGATTAAACTAGCTTATTGGAGTGCTTATTTGCTGTTTAAACTTGCTTGCTAAATTAGTGATTGTTTATAGCTTATTTGATATCTGGTCTAAGGAGTTTATTCATAAAAATATCAAGTTATTAAGCAAAATAGGTTGAAAACACACTTCTTAAAAAAGGGTGTTTGGCATAAGCCTTCAAAATGTGTCAAAAAGGTTTCAAACAGTTTGGTTACTTAGCCCAACTTTGTGTAGCTTATTTGCAATTTAATAAGCTGTTTTTATAGGTGTCATAGTTTAAAAGTTGACTTTATAGCCATTTTCTATAAGTTGTATAGAACTATTGGGGTAAAAACAGTTCTAGATAGCTTATTAGCTTAAGCTTGGTTTAGCTACTTATTTTTGTGATTTTCATGCATATTTAGGTCTCTTAATTAAGTAGTGTAAGTGTCAGGAAGTTGTGCATTTAGTCGTTAATACTTTTTGTCAAATTTTAGTTAAAGTAGTAAAAAGAAGATTTTGCTTTTATCAAGCTTATTGTTGCTTTTTTGCGAATTTGCAAAATTCTTTTGAGTGTTGATTATTGTTCTTTTAGGTCTAAATTTAATAAGTTTGTAGGTTAGAAGTCCATAAGGATTCTTTAGCTTGTTTAATTTTAAGCTCAAAAGTGCTACTTTGTGCTTTTTGAAAGTCTGTCAAAAATTTTCTAAGTGTTGAGTCAGTGTGAGATAGCTTTTTCCTTTAGCTTTTTAAGTGCTTATTTGAATTTCAAACTCTATTTTGAATGTTGATTATTAAAGCTTATTGGATAAGCTTTTTAGTGGCATAAGCCACTAAGCCATAAGGATCCTTTTGCTAGCTTATTTTTAAGCTAGAAAAGGCCTTTTGGGCTTTTTACCTAACAGAACTAACTCCAAGTTAGTACTGCTAAAGCATTTTTGCTTATTGAAGCTTATTAGCTTATTATTTTTGCTTATTTATGATTAGCTTAGCTTTTTAGGTTAGATTAAGCCCATTTTAGCTTATTGACTTTTAGTTAGAGGCTTCTTACAGCGTTAAATGCCTTTTAAGAGTAAATTTTAAGTGTTTAATAGTTTTTTATAGCTTATTATCCATTCTAATAATATTAGTAAGGCTAATATATATGAACTTACAGTGCATAGTTAACTATTGCCCTATAGTCTGTCTTCAGCTTATACAAAGTTTCATTTGCTAATGTTGCTTTAAACAAAGCGAAAACAGTTTAGCTCTTTTATTTTTAAAGATTTATAAACAGCTAATCTGTAGACATTCTTTTTCTATATTTAATTTCTTAATTTTAAGTATAAATTTTTTTGTCTTTTTTTAAAGTTGCTTATTTTTAGCTTGTTCAAAAAGTTGTAAAAAAGATGCATAACAAAAACGTTGGGATTAGGGGAGGCCCCAAGTGAGCAAGACTCGAACTCGGGACCTCAACCCCATCACCAACGTTTTATAACACACACTCACTACCGCTGTGCTACAATAGCTCATCCGGTAGTGAGTTGCACCATTTAATTTATAAGGGCATTTTAGCCCATTAAGCCCATAAGCTGTTTTCAGCTTATTACGGCTTATTTATAAGCCCAATTTTCTAGCTTTTATTTTTCGACCTTAATCCACTTTTTGATTGCTTTTTCATATTTTCCAAAACTTTGTTTGCTAGTTTTTTAATTTATCATTTATTTTCTTAATAATGTAATTTTTAATTATTAAAAAATTAAATAAAAATAAAAAAAAATAATTTTCTTTTTTAAAAAATTTTCTTTTGTCATATTACACTTAGGAAAAATTGAAAAACTTTCACAAGGTTGTTTTTGCAAAATTTTGATTTTTAAAGAACGGGATTAAAACCCCGTTCTCGTTTTCTCGTTTTTGAACTCAATTTAACTCCGTTTTCGTTCTAGTCTTCTTTATTCTTACTTTTTAGTCAATTACTTTTAGGAAAATAAAAAAAATTCACTTTAGGATTAATATTTCAAGTTTTAGGTTTTTAGTGTGTCGTTTTTAGCTTCCGTTCTCGTTTTTTAGTATAGTTTCCTTATTTTTCCCCGGTAGTTTTAGAAAACCAAACCCAAATCTTTTCCATTCAAGCATTGTTAAATTCAAAAAACCAACATCTACTTTCCAATTCGCTCGTTCTGTGGGGATAACCCGACCCGGAATATCTTATAACTACTACTTCCGGTTTCATGATTTTGTGGAATTTTGATACCTTTTTATATATTTATATTTATTTATTTTTATATATTGCACTAAGGTTAATAAATTTAGCTGAAATCGATCACCCATGCTAGTGCTTCCCTCACACGAGCACGCTTAACTGTCGGTTCTTAAATTAGATACGTAGGTAGAAAACGTAAATACATATTTTAATCTATTTATATAAGTTAAGTATGTATATTATTTATCATTTATATAATTTTAACAAAATTTCAGCATGACCCGTTCGTGTTTATACTTTTCACAAAGATCGAGAGACATTAATACAAATCACTTGTTCAATTTTGTACATTTCACAAATACGAACAATATTGTATCAAAACCTTTAAACTATTCCGATAAGTAAAAAAGAGAGTATTAAAAAGTACTTGTGTTCATCAATAAGCTATCATAAGGCTCTTAATAAGCAAAGACATAATGATCCCGAACCATAAAACTTAATCGTTAGCTCGTGGTTCTTGGGGCTTTTTATGTGGACGTGGCCTATAAGCCCAAGAAGCATTCATTGCTTACTTTGTTAAGCCAAATAAGCTTAACGTCTCTTCCTTTCAAAAATAAGCAAGAAATAAGCCGAATAAAATATAAGTCGAATCAAATAAGCTCAAACAAAACACCCCCTTTGTTTTCCTTATTGGGTCGAACCAATAATAAGCCCAATAAGCCCGAATAAGCTTTCCCCAAAAGCTTATTAATAAGCCGAACATAAATAAGCCATAAGTATACATTTTTATTTCATAAAAATAACCACGATCACAAAACTATGATTACCTTATAATCTTTTAAATATTTTCGAACCATAAAGTAACCTTTTTAAGGTTTACGTAGTTTAAAAATGTAAACTTTTATAATCCGTTTGTACAACTAGTATATATGTATAAAGATGAACATAAAAGTACAAGATTTATGAGGATTTGATAACTTACAAGAATATGAAGGATTGAGGGTTATGTAAGACTTAAACAACCCAAACGTTGTTAAAATACCCAAACTAACTATTTTAATCAAACTCAAACAATCTTTAGCTACCAAAATCTTGATCAAAGGTGGAAAAATATGTGTGTGTTTGATGGTGTTCGAACAAGAGTGAAAGAAAATAATAAGTGTGTGTGTGTTTTCTTGAGAGAGAAATATTGTGAAAGAATGAATGTATAAGATGAACTTTGGACATATGTATACGAATTCAAAATTGTGGCTTCCAAGGAGTAGGTTAGTCGTATTGCAGGAACTGGATGCAGCATCTTTCAAAGACTTTAGATGCCAGGAGTGGCAAATTGGAGTGGTAAGTGGTGTTTTATATCAATATAGACACAACCATAATCAGTAATTTTATCGTGACCTTATTGATGATCAATCTTTGCATTGCTAGCCGAGTTATCAGGCAGGACATCAAAGGACTCGATACTAGTAGTGATTCAGCACCCGCTTTAAAATTGCTCGGTTGTGCTGGCAACAAAATGAGTTTTGGTTTTGTTTTTAAATCATAGGAAGACGTATAGATTTAGAAATAGATATAGGCAATGCAGATATGAGAGTCTGCAGCCAAACATGTAAGACCTTACTTTGGTATGAATATAAACCTGTAAATAGTTCTTTACCCAAAAATATAAACATGAAAATAGTTTGTCATTTTATGTTTTTATGTTCTCAATGAGCAAGTTCATCGTGACCTATCCAAACAGAGAAAAGACTAGTTACCAAAAGAAACAACAAATTTGAGAATGGGCATATAATAATTCCAATGGACCATACAGATAACAACATTTTAGAACATATAAGAACCACAATATGCTATTACTAGTCGAATGTAAATAGAACCAAAACGAAAAGTCCTAAGTCGAATGTAAATAGAACCAAAACCGAAAAATAGTTCATTAAAATACCAAAGTACGTCCAAGATAAAGACGTTTGTGTTTTCATCACTCTAGTCACATACTAATAAACTTGGAACAAAACTCACTAAATTTACACGTGTACCTCTACCACATGTACCTTGAGTTACCTTCATGAGCTACCTGAAAATGCATATAATCACACGCATTCATTATAAATTTTTGCCCATTTGAAATAAACATATAAAGAGACTGATAACAGAGCCTTGTTTAAAAAAATGAAAGGAACTCACAATCAAGTCATTCGTTAATCCCCTGGGGACTTAATTACTATACACCGGATGGCATATGTATCCATCATATCTAATCACCAAAGAGATCAAAACCCAGTTAGTCACTTTAGATTATTTGAAGGCAAAAATCATGCAGAAAATAATCCAAACATCAAATCTAGTAATTAATACTTTTATAAGATACGTATTTAAAAAAAACCAACAGACATGAGACAAATTAGATATTTTAAAACGGTGTTAATTATCTATATACGAATCATTCGAAAAATGAAGCCTAGTTTGTGTACAAATAATTATATAAGGAATTTTAACGCGAAGATCAGCATTGTTTTCAAATGTATACAACAACGTGAGCAAAACCTTTTTTTTAAACGTACTAACTATTTATATTTCTCTTATTCTCACACTGAGCATGAATTCAACATTCACGCTCTCATCTTGCACGACGAACTCATCATTAACCTTATTAGTTGAACGTTATAGGCTGTGGATATGAACTATTTATTAGAGATGAGAGTCCGATACGAGAGTATTAATTATTCTTAGGTATAGTAGATACACAATACTACACACCCATCACTATTAAGCGACTAATCAACGCGAACATCACACGCGTACAAGCAGTTACGTAATATCTCACTCAAATTTCTCATTGGATACGACACCATGAAGTATTTATCAAAAGTTAATTACTTATATCTAAAGTGACTATTGTACAATCACACAGGACTAGCTTGATATTAATACTACAGACTGCGCT
The DNA here is from genome assembly GCA_026074375.1 of Tanacetum coccineum. Classification (NCBI taxonomy): domain Eukaryota; kingdom Viridiplantae; phylum Streptophyta; class Magnoliopsida; order Asterales; family Asteraceae; genus Tanacetum; species Tanacetum coccineum. The sequence continues at coordinate 65,526 of BQNB010004833.1, forward strand.
AGCTACGTAATTTCAATAACGATTAAATCAGTATACCCCAGGTTCTTCTATATGTTTAAACCATATGAGTTGGCGTGATGCGTAAGCTAATACTTTCAATCCTCTACTGCATCCAAAAACCTCGCTCAACTACTTTTCATATTTAAGATCATAGCTTACCCTAGCGAGCCGCACGCGCGCACCCTGGTTTTGACTCAATGAGTGAGTAACACAAACGTAGTCATGACTACTCATCCCACTCCGCGTGTCAATAGAGACTTACACGAGTACGCTCACATCGCACTACGGGGAATAAGCAGCATTTGCTGTCTCTTGTTATTAGGTGATCCTGAGTTAGAAATTGTCTTAGACCTTCCAGCCTCAGTTTTACGATTCTTTACTTATGAGTACATACAAATCTTTCATGCACAATTTCTAGGAGTGTCATTGTGGTTACAGACCACCAGGTTTACTATGCTACCATTAAGAAATCTGCATAAACTTGTCTGATCGTCATATGACTAAATTTCTAGGAACCGGATAAATCACACAACCAGAAAGAATCAGTATAGTTCTTCTTATGAACCTTGAGTTGGCGTGATTCGTAAGATATAACTTTCTCCATCTGCCTTAAAACCGCGCCCAACCTTTTTTGCGAAGCATCGCAGTAGACCATGAAGTTCTCACTCCCTTTGGGTAAAGCCAAAATCGGCGCACTACACAATTTATGTTTTAATAGTTGAAATGTCGCTTCCTCCTTTTCTTCCCAAATCAAACTTCACGCTTTTCTGAGTCAGTTTGGTTAGAGGTTTCTATATCCTAGAGAAACCTTTGATAAATCGTCAGTAATAACCGGAAAGACCTAAGAATTTTTGTATCTTCGTTGGAGTCGTAGGCGTTGCCTAATCCTTGATTGACTCAATCATGGCGGTATCGACGTGAATGCCCTGACAATTAGCAATGTGGCCGAGAAATTGCACCTTCGGAAGCCAGAATTCACACTTAGAGAATTTGGCGTACAATTCTTATTCTTAAGCAATTCTAATAATTGCCTAAGGTGTTCCTCGTGCTCCTCATTTATCCTTGAGTAGATAAAGATATTATAGTTGAATACTATCATGAACTTGTCCAAGTACAGTTTGCATACCCGATTCATGAGATCCTTGAATACCTCTGGTGCGTTGGTCACACCAGCGACATGACCTAAAAGTTGAAATGCCCATAACGGGTCCTAATTATGGTCTTAGAATATCCTTTTATCGAACTCTAGTTGGTGGTAACCAGTCCCTAGGTCGATTTTTTTCGAGTAAACACTAGATCCTCATAGTTGATTGAAAAAGATCATCTATACTAGGTAACGTGTAACGGTTCTTCATGGTTAGCTTGTTCAATTCTCAGCAACCGATGTACATCCTGAAGGATCCATCCTTCTTTTAGTCGAACAATACCGGAGCTCTCCACCATGAGGAAATTGATATTATAAATCCCTTTGAGCATGCGACATACTATGCCAGAGGCGGTCAACTCTTTGCCTCTCAACACCTAACATGCCTCTACGTCTTATGTTATACCGCTCCAACGTACCAATCCTATTAAACAACTCAGCTCTCTGCTCACTAGCAATTATCGATATATACCCATCACTCTTATTGCTTCGTATCGTTAAAGTTTCATCACCTAAGGGGGATACGAACAATCTTTTTATCACAAATGATCATGTCATGGTACTTTGTCAACCAACCTGTACCGATGACAACGTAAAAACTACCAAGTTCTACGGACATTAAGTCTATCTTAAATGGATGGTTTAGAATATTAAGTATACAATCTCAAAT
>BQNB010004833.1:67711-105485 GCA_026074375.1 Tanacetum coccineum
TAGATGAAAGTTGATGAGAGATGGTGAGGGTTTGGGTTAAGTCTAGGTCTAGGTTTGCATGTGAATCTGTCCCTCTTGTTTTCTTTGTTGATCTAGATCTATGATGATATGTAGTTAAATGTTACAGATCTGTGATGATAACACTCTTTTGTGTTCTAGATCTCCAAAGATCTTTAACCTTGATACAAGAAAGAGACAATCTAAGACCTTTGTTTCTAGTTTAGATCTGTGTTAAATGAACTATAGTTCTGTTTTGTATTATTGTTAATTCAGTTCTCAAAGATGTTGTTAATTCGGTTCTCAATGAGTGTTGTTAGATCGGTTCCTTCTGAATTGCTAAATCGGTTCCTGCTGATGTTGCAAATCCGATTTCAAAGAAAACGTGTATATCTGAAAAACACGTAAATTACACGCGTAAAACCGTGTTGACCAAATTTGACCAGATTTGAAAACGCGTGAACAGTAAAAATGCGTCTTTGACCAAAAAAGTCAAACCAGTCAAAATTTGTTACAAATTTTGTTACAAATCAGTAACAAAAACCGTTTTTAGATCTGAAAAAAATAAGCTATTCTTCTTAAGCAAAATATGCTCTGAAATAAGCAGATATGAAATTGAGTTTTACACAGAATAAGCAGATTTCTTTTTAGCACAAAAACTAGATCTGATTTATAAGTCTTGAATTACCAGAATAAGCACATGAAGTAAGCTGATAAAACCAAAAATCTGACTGAATTAGCTAAAACTAAACAGATAAGCACTGATTAAGCCACATACGACTGAATAAGCAATAAGCACTCGGATTAACTAATTAACAGAATCTGGACGAAAAAAGATGAATAATACTGAATAAGCACTCTAATAAGTTGACTGATAAGCTAATAAGAATGAATAAGCATAAATAAGCACAAAAATAAGCTCGAAATGATCAATAAGCATACGAATTAAGCACAAATTTACAATAAGCACGAATATAAGCTAAAAGGCACATAATAAGCACAATAAGCAATCAGAATAAGTAGAAATAAGCACGAATAAGCAAATTCTCGATCTCACAAACACAATCAAATACTAAAATAAGCACTAATCCGCAATCATTAGCTCTTGATACCACATATTAAGCATAAGATCTTGATTGATGACTAGTGTGTGAAGATTAAGGTGTAATTAGTGTGTGTGACTAGAAGTGTTAAGTTAGGAAAGTTCAATAAGGATAGTTAACCGAGGGGTATAAATAATATTTATGCCATGATTAAGTGTAACAACTTCATTTTAATCAAAAGGCAAGTTAGGTATTTCTCTCTCTAAACATTTTCAGTGACATTTTTTTTTCGAATGAATCGATAGAAATGCGCTCCATATTTGATAAATAAAGTTTGTTATATAAAAAAGTCGTTGATATGTTAAAGTTCATGATCGCGTTTCTAACGTTTTGCATACTTCATGGTGCTTTTTGAATTTTTTAATATATATATTAAACTTCAACATTTTTTATAAAATCGTGCCCATATGAGAAGCATTATAACATTGAGCTCGTTTTGTTCGCAGTTCGACGATATTTTTAGTGACATTTTTTTTCTGAATGAAATGATAGCTATGCGCTTCATATTTGAGAAATAAAGTTTGGTATATAAAAAAGTCGTAAATATGTTAAAGTTCAGGGTGCGTTTTGAATTTAAAAAATATATATATATATGTATTAAACTTCAATATTTTTTATAAAATCATATGCATGTCAGAAGCATTGTAATATTAGACTCGTTTTGTTCGTAATTCGACGATCTTTTCAGTGACATTATTTTTTTCGAATAAATCGTTATATATATATATATATATATATATATATACACACACACACATATATATATACGTATATATGTATACGTATATGTATACGTATACGTATATATATACGTATATGTATATGTATACGTATATGTATATGTATACGTATATATATACACGTATATATATACACGTATATATATATATATATATATATATATATATATATATATATATATATATATATATATATATATATATATAATATATATATGTATATATTATAGTAAATATATAAAAGTATTATTATATATATATATAATAAACGTATACTTTGTCTATATACGTAACGATATATATACGTATACGTTATATATAAAAATACGTTACGAAAAATATACGTATATATATAAATATATACGTTATAATTATATATATACGTATATATAATATAAACTATAATATATATATATATACGTATTCTATATATATTACGTATATATATATATATTATACTATAAAAAATCTACGTATATATATATATATATAAATAATATATATATAGATAAGTAGTGATCCGAATGAAAAATTTAAAAGTATAATGAGAAGAATAAAAAGGATTTCTAGCCACACATTTTAAATAGGAGAGATAATTTTAAGGGGAGATGCATTCATTTTTGTAGGTGCATCTAAAATGTGTGGTTGTGGTTTCTTCTTATCATTCTCATTTTAAGTTTTCTTCTTATTTGATCTTAACTTTATATATATATATATATATATATATATATATATATATATATATATGCTCCATATTTGATAAATGGGGTTTATTATATTAAGAAAATCGTAAATAGATTAAAGTTCGGGTGCGTTTTGAGATTTTAAGATTTTTTTTCTTTTTACTTTGCTTAAATCGTGCCATGGTAAATATTTTATTGGCAAATATGGTGAATAGTTTCTACTATTTAATATAATTATATATATAAAATATGATAAGGTGCCTTAGTCAAGAATGGAGTGCAAATTAGAATAATAACAACTTTTATGTACCCCTTGTTTTGGCCAACACTATAAATACATCCGTGTTCACTCTATAGTTCATCACAACAAAAACTCATTCTATCTTCTTATTACATATATATAAGTTCTCAGAAAATACTACACTAGTTAATAATGTCTGTCATTAACAGTGAGCTTGAAGTAAGTTCTTCTTCACTTTCTGCTGATAAACTTTTCAAGCTTTTTCATGATTTCGACACCCTTGCACCTAAGCTCGAACCTCAAAATTACAAAGCCATCAATCTCCTCGAAGGCGATGGTGGTGTTGGAAGCATCAGGAGCACTACATACGGTGATGGTAATTAACTATAATCCCTTAACTTAAAAAAATCATCTATGATATGTTAGTAGTAGTATAACTTATTGTTCCCTAATGTTTCTATAACGCATGCAGCCGTCCCATTCACATCTGCAAAGCACAAGATTGATGCCATTGACGCAAGCAACTTTAGCATAACCTACACAGTTTTTGAAGGTGATGCTTTGATGGGCATACTAGACTCAGCCACTCATCATATAAAATTCGTTCCTTCTGCTGATGGAGGAGCTGTATTCAAGGACAGCATGGTCCTTAAGTGCAAAGGTGATGCTAAACCAACTGAAGAGACTCTTAACTAATACAAAGAATTACTTAAGAACACGTTCAAGACCCTCGAGGCATATGCCATTGCTCATCCTGAAGCTTACTAATTCATCTTAATTCAACATGCGTGTTCATCCTGAAGCTTTAATACGGAGTGTTATCATTTTATAGTTTTATATATGGAAATGTTTCCATTAGTGTGTGTTATCCTGTTTTTCATTGAAATAAATGGACACTGTTTGGTCATGTCCATAATGTATTTTGTTTATGTTTGATGTAACAATAAATGATCTAATATCATGAGTTGGTTACTTCTGTTTAATTTTAAGAATGATTTCTAATCCTTAGGAGTCAAGTTTTGAGGATAGACCCAATAAATATAAGGGAAGTGATAAATACACAGGAAGCTTTTACAATGTACATAAAAATCTCATCTGGTAGCAAAATATCATTAGTTCAGTGTTTGTTGATTTCAAATTTTCATCAACATGGACAGTTCTATGGAAAGCTATTGGATGAAGTTACTGGTTCGTGAGTGGACGCATTTCTGTATCTTTCTATATATTGGGTAAGCGAAACTTTTTTTCTAACTCGAATGTATTTTAACGTATTTGTAATTTGTTATATGTTAATGTTGTCTTTGGGCGTACTAATAGTTTGGTTTTGTGACAGATGGATTTTTACATCACAAGATTTGGCACCACGGTTCTCTGTTATGCCAACACATAAGTCCATAAAAGATAGAATTGTTCCCAGCTCCCATCTACAACATTGTAAGCTCAGAGTCTCAGTATTTTTAGTAATAGTAATAATTTGCACCGCTATGTTATTGCAGGAACTGGATGCAGCATCTTTCAAAGACTTTAGATGCCAGGAGTGGCAAATTGGAGTGGTAAGTGGTGTTTTATATCAATATAGACGCAACCATAATCAGTAATTTTATCGTGAGCTTATTGATGATCAATCTTTGCATTGCTAGCCGAGTTATCAGGACTGGACCTCAAAGGACTCGATACTAGTAGTGATTCAGCACCCGCTTTAAGATTGCTCAGATGTGCTGGCATCAAAATGAGTTTTGGTTTTGTTTTTAAATCATAGGAAGACGTATAGATTTAGAAATAGATATAGGCAATGCAGATATGAGAGTCTGCAGCCAAACATGTAAGACCTTACATTGGTATAAATATAAACCGGTAAATAGTTCTTTACCCAAAAATATAAACATGAAAATAGTTTGTCATTTTATGTTTTTATGTTCTCAATGAGCAAGTTCATCGTGACCTATCCAAACAGAGAAAAGACTAGTTACCAAAAGAAGCAACAAATATGAGAATGGGCATATAATAATTCCAATGGACCATACAAATAACAACATTTTAGAACATATAAGAACCACAATATGCTATTACTAGTCGAATGTAAATAGAACCAAAACGAAAATTAGTTAATTAAATACCAAAGAACTTCCCATAACGTTTGTGTTTTCATCACTCATAGTCACATACTAATAAACTTGAACAAAACTTCACAGATGACACGTGTTCCTCTACAGCATGTACCTTGAGTCCTTCATGGTCCTGAAATGCATATGAATCAGCAAGCTATGCATTATAAATTTTGCCACATTTGTAAATAAACCATATAAAACGCTAACAGCTTGTTAAAAAATCTAGGAATCACATCAAGTCATCGTTAATCCCCTGGGGACTTAATTCTATACACCGATGGGATGTTTCATCATATCTTATCACCAATGAGTCAAACCAGTTAGTCACTAGATTCAACTGAAAAATGGAGCCTAGTTGGTTGTACAAATAATGGGTCGAATGTCTAAATACTTCTGTCACAAACCAATCCTCTCCTCCCAAAATATCAAGCCAAAGAGAAGCATTATGATTAATGAGTTGAACACACAATAGAGGTCTCAATTTTGACCCATATAATCGTAAACGGGTTCATCTGGGTTTAATGAGATAAGATGGAGTATACAACATCAATTGTGTTATATCCTATATCCTTAGGGGGCTAATTAACCATATTTCATTTGATCCCATCTCATATTGGAATTTACATGATGCTTTAGCTCTCCAAAGATCCCAACCACCTGCGTGTGGGTAGGAACAACAATAATCTCTTTTGCGACCATTTGACAACAAGTATACAGTTAAATAAACCCACATTCCTACCATACAAATTAGTATTAGATTTAGGTTAATTTTCCATGATGAATTATTATTGATATCTCATATAAATACATCAAAAGTCTTGCATAGTAAGATAACTAACATGGGTCAAGCCCGATAGAAAATAATAAACAATGATGGGCTTATATTATTCGGCTAATACTCCCCCGCAGTTGGAACGGGAGGTCTTCGGACGTTCAAACTGGAACGAAACTCAAGAAATAATGCACTCGAAAGACCCTTGGTGAAGATATCTGCATATTGAAACTGAGATGGAATGTGTAAAACACGCACTTGCCCAGAAGCCACATAATCACGAACAAAATGTATATCTATCTCAATATGCTTAGTACGTTGGTGTTGTACCGGATTAGTAGAAAGGTAAACAGCACTGACATTGTCACAGTAAACAAGCGTAGCAGTATGCAAAGGAGCATGTAATTCCAACAAAAGATTACGAATCCAGGCAGTTTCAGCGACAACATTAGCAACACCCCTATATTCAGCCTCTGCACTAGAACGTGATAAAGTAACCTGTCGTTTAGCAGACCATGACAGTAGATTATCCCCAAGAAAAACACAATACCCAGAAGTGGACCACCGGGTGACTGGGCAACCTGCCCAATCAGCATCGGTATATGCAGTGAGCTGAGTGGTAGTGGAAACATGCAGCTGAAGACCATGATCAAGAGTACCATGAACATACCAAAGAATACGCTTTAATGCAGCAAGATGAGGCTCACGGGGATCATGCATATAGAGACAAACCTGTTGAACAACATAAGAAATATCTGGTCGTGTGAAAGTAAGATACTGAAGAGCACTTGCCAAGCTACGATACAAGGTAGAATCAGAAACTGGGTCACCATCAGGACCCAACTTGGATTCAGTATCAATCAGAGTCCTACAAGGATTGCAATGCTGCATGTAGGCTCTCTCAAGTATTTCCTCAGCATATTTAGATTATGATAGAAACATGCCTTTCGAAGTCCGTTGAGCCGAGATGCCGAGGACATAATTAAGAGAACCAAGATCAGTCATAGAAAACTCGGCATGTAAGGAGCTGATGACTCGCTGTAGAAATGCTGTAGAAGATGCTGTAAGAATGATATCATCGACATATAATAATAAATAAGCAATGTCAGTCTTGCGATGAAAAATAAACAACGAGGAGTCGGTTTTGCTGTGCTGAAAACCGACTCTAGTAGCATAAGAGGCAAAGCGTTGAAACCATGTGTGCGGGGCTTGCTTAAGCCCATATAATGATCGTTTTAAGTGACAAACATAATCAGGGTGAGCAGGGTCAACAAACCCTGGAGGCTGATGCATATATACTGTCTTAAATAAGTGACCATGAAGAAAGGCATTCTTCACATCAAGCTAATGGATAGGCCAGTCACAAGAAACTGCAAGATTCAAAACAGTACGAATAGTAGCCGGTTTAACCACCGGACTAAATGTCTCATCACAATTAATACCCTGTTGCTGATTGCGTCCGTTGGCAACAAGACGAGCCTTATACCTGCTTAATGAGCCATCTGCATGAAACTTATGTTTGAAAAGCCACATTAAACGAACAACATTAACGTTAGCTGGACGGGGCACAAGAACCCACGTTCTGTTAGTAATTAAAGCATTATATTCATCTAACATAGCTTCTTTCCAGTTAGGGTCCTGAAGAGCATGAACATGAGAGCGAGGAAGCGGTGAAGTAGTAGTAACATGACAATTCATACACTCAAGTGGTTTAAAAATGCCGGCTTTAGCACGAGTGACCAAGGGATGCATAGATACACTTTGGGTGGGATTATTTGTGTGAGATATAGTATGGTTGGTATCCGGTATGGGTGGTGTGACAGTTTGGGCATGTGATTGTGTGTGGACTAAAGGTGAACTTGGTGTGAGGTTGGGAGATGAATGAGTATGGGGATGTGAAGTAATAGTTGGGCTGGTGGAGCGGAATTATTAGGGCAAGCAGGTGTAATAGGGTTGGGTGAAGGTTGGAGTGTGGGGTCTAGTGGTTTATGTTTGTAGGGACAGGGTATTAGACTGCTGTTGAAGAGTGGTAATCATTGGTGGTAAAGTAGTCATATAAGCGGTGTAGTAGAAGAGTTGACTGTCTCGATTTGGAAAACTCTTCTTTTCAAATCGTACATGTCTCGAGATAATTATCTTATTGGAGGATAAGTCGAGACATCGTAACCGCACGGGGATTGGCGGGGTTGAGAATAGAAATTATGTCAAGGATAGAATGAGGTTCGAGTTCTTTCTGTGTGCGAAACATTCAATGTGAGGATAACAAAGTGGCAGTGCAAAAACACGCAAAGATGACATTCATATGTGGGGTGTTTGGTTATAAAGTTTGGTGAATGGTATTTCGTTTTTTAGTATGGCGTAGAAGGTAATATGTTTCAAAAGGTGAGCGGCCCTAGTTAAGAGCTTCAACCCAATAAGAAGAGAGGCATGTGAGCTTGAAAAAGCAATGTACGGATAAGATTATTAATCGTATGAAGCATACGTTCAGATTTTCCATTTTGTTGGAAAGTGCGAGGGCAAGAAAAGCAAAATTGTATGCCATTTTGGCAAAAAATGTCATAGAAGCGGGTGTTGTCATATTCACCCCCATGGTCACACTGCAAAGCCTTAATGTCTACATTAAATTGGGTGTTGACATAAGCACGAAAAACAACAAAAGTATCAAACAAATCAAATTTTTTATGCAAATGATAGACCCAAACAAAGTGCGAAAAATAATTTAAGAAAATAGCATAATGTTTAATTCCACTTTCACTTGCAATTGGGGATGTCCATAAATCCGAGTGAATAATTTCAAACACACACTTAACAGAAGACTTGGATTTATAAAACGGAAGCTTAACATGTTTACCTAATTGATATGCATGACATAAAGCGGATAACTTTTAGATTTATATACGGCGAAATTAATTTGCTTGACTTAAACGACGAAGCACATCTTCCCGGGATGACGAGGCGTCTGTGCCATGTTGTGGAAAACAAAATGAAAGCAACAACGGAGTTGAAACGAGGTTGCTGAGTAACCGGGTAAAGTCTGCCCGTTACTTCACAACGAGGAAGAAGCCTTCGGTTTTGGTGTCTTTTACAATAAAAACCATAAGCATCAAATTCACAGAAACATCATTGTCACCGTCTTTTTTGTGAATTTACGAAATAGAAATTAACAATTAAATTCTTAATTATGTGAGGTGTGACAAGAATATGATTTAACTGAAGAGGCTTATGAGATGTATGCAAGAAGCTATGTCCGGTATGAGTGACAGGAATAGATTGACCATTGCCAACAAATACAGATGGATAATTGCTCGAATTACTAAAGGAAGTGAGTACACCTGTATTGTCTGCCAAGTGAGAAGAAGCTCCAGTATCCATGTTCCAAGAATGATCTTGAGGAGTCATAGTTTGAAATGCTTGCGGAAGCATGGTAGCTTGCGACTGAAAAACACTCGGCGTATATACATAATTCCCAGGAACATAGAATCCACCACCGTGTGGGCTTGTGAATTGGGCTTGTGAAAGTGGGCTGTTAACCATACCAGTATGACAACATATGTATCCGGGTTGAACATGAGACATATTCGGATGAGTATAAAACGTGATGGTTTTATGGATGTTAATAAAGAGTGATTGACAAAAAACAAAACAAAAATATTATTTGTGCACGATCGTCGAGACGAAAACTAACAACACTTTTTTTTTCTTTGTAGGCAAGCAATAAATTAATTTTGAAATGGCAGCAAGCCAATCGGCAGAAAAAAAAATATAGCAGCAAGCAGTGGTGAGAATGTTTGGAACGAGCTAGGTTTTTTTTTTTTTGGTAGGATCATAAGGCTGTAATACCATATTAGATTTAGGTTAATTTTTCATGATGAATTATTATTGATGATCTCATATAAATACATCACAAGTCTTGCATACTAAGATAACTAACATGAGCCAAGCCCGATAGAAAATAATAAACAATGATGTGCTTATATTATTCGGCTAATAATTAGCACATTTTTTGAGTAACCTAGAAAAGAAACGCAGCAACCAAAACTCATCAACGAAGTACCCACTACTTCTAGAAGAGAACTCAAATAACAGTTAACACCCACTACTTCTAGAAGAGAACTCAAATAACAATTAACACCTTTGACTTATCCTTATCCTCAACCAGGGTCTAAATGTTTTTGGTTTCTTAATGGGACTCGTTGAGACCTTCGTGGCTTAACAATTATGATAAACAGTCACTTTTAAATGATAGACAAAATCCATAGATGCCGAGTCTCTTTACTCTACTCCATGTTCATGTTTAGAACCTGAAAGCACCTACGCAGGAAGCTTAGTACATAGTGAGTTCTAACTTATATACACATTTGTAACAAACTTATAAGCCCTGTATAGTTCTTTTGTAGCAGTCTACTAAATAGTTTGGAACAAGGTTTCAGATTGATTTGGAGGTGTTACAAGACAACTTGTTGTTTAGGGCATAATGTGTCGCAAATGATCTATCAATGAATTGGAACTTGCATCAGAACTTTGTAAATCTGAGCACACCCTAATTCCTTAAGTCATGCGTACAACGAGCAACACAGGTTTGGAACAATGGTATTCCTTCATGGCTAATTAAGTACGCTTAGTATTTATTGTGTTCTCGAATTGAAGTTCTCGAGTATATGTTTTTTAAGTGGTAAAGAAAGGAAAAAGGAAGTTAACAAAACTACCAATATGCCCTCAAAAGTATACATGCACAATCTGTTTATTCAAAAAGAAAAATCCCATAAGCCATATCATATCATATCATATAAACTATAAGCCATAAGCTCACTTTTGGTTTATTATAATTAGTACACGTGCTTTTGAAGGATCACTACATGTAATTGAGGTGGTTAATCTTTCAAGCCCTTTAGTAGAATGTCACACACTCACACATGATAGCATCAATAATGAATAATCAATCACGTGAAACTGACAAAAAAAACATGCACAATATTTTAATAGCCATGCACAATATTTTAATAGGGAAAACTGACATTGAAAAAGAAAGGAAAACAAAATAAGATAAGGTGCCTTAGTCAACAATGGAGTGCAAATTAGAATTATGTAATTTTCATGAATAACAACTTTTATGTACCCCTTGTTTTGGCCAACACTATAAATACATTGGTGTTCACTCATAGTTCATCACAACAAAAACTCATTCTATCTTCTTACATATATATAAGTTCTCAGAAAATACTACACTAGTTAATAATGTCTGTCATTAACAGTGAGCTTGAAGTAAGTTCTTCACTTTCTGCTGATAAACTTTTCAAGCTTTTTCATGATTTCGACACCCTTGCACCTAAGCTCGAACCTCAAAATTACAAAGCCATCAATCTCCTCGAAGGCGATGGTGGTGTTGGAAGCATCAGGAGCACTACATACGGTGATGGTAAGTATATTGATGAATAAGTAATCTAACTACATTTAATGCTAGTAGTAGTATAACTTATTGTTCCCTAATGTTTCTATAACGCATGCAGCCGTCCCATTCACATCTGCAAAGCACAAGATTGATGCCATTGACGCAAGCAACTTTAGCATAACCTACACAGTTTTTGAAGGTGATGCTTTGATGGGCATACTAGACTCAGCCACTCATCATATAAAATTCGTTCCTTCTGCTGATGGAGGAGCTGTATTCAAGGACAGCATGGTCCTTAAGTGCAAAGGTGATGCTAAACCAACTGAAGAGGCTCTTAACCAATTCAAAGAATTACTTACGAACACCTTCAAGACCCTCGAGGCATATGCCATTGCTCATCCTGAAGCTTACTAATTCATCTGAATCCAACATGCATGTTCAACCTGAAGCTATGGAAATGTTTCCATTAGTTAGTGTGTTATCCTGTTTTTCATCGAAATAAATGGACACTGTTTGGGCATCTCCATTAATGTATTTTGTTTATGTTTGATGTAACAATAAATGATCTAATATCATGGGTTGGTTACTTCTGTTTAATTGTGATCTAAAACCTAATTCGAGAGTAATCGTTACCAAACTAAATGATTTTGGGACATGTAAAGAAAACAATAATCACATCCTTTACCAAAATTACACAAACATGTTAAAGAAAACATGCATTCTTACTATTTTAAATTGAAGTATACGACAAACTAATCGCTATATCCCTTAAGCTAAAGACATGAAATCAAGTCTATCTATGAATGTAACTAACGTTATACAACAAGGCTCAAGCTAATCGAAGTGAGGTCCATCAGGCTTGGCGTCACCATTGCACCTTGCTCGGGGTTGGCTAGGGACGCAAAGCCTCTTATATTGCCGAGAGTTAGTTGCGTGGTTTTTCTTTTTTAGGAAAAATTGAAGTGGAAGATGATGATAATAAATCATTGCAAAGTGAAAATATGGAAAATGCATGACAAGGAAAAGAAAAAGGATATAAAAAAGGCATGACACAAATCAAGGTGACATAAAACCTAATGTGTGGTTTGCTTTTGTAAAAGATTGCCATAATTAAGTAAATAAGTAATCGTGATTAAAGAAATCTAGTATGGTTTGGGCTACAGAAAGTAAATAATCATCACATCATCTACCATAACTATATGGTTTGGGCCGCTTCACAAATACAATGCAGTGACTTTTGGTAGTGATTACTCTCGAATTTGGGGCTAAGTGTACGAAGATCCTCATTAGGCACAAAATTAGGCATAAATATTAGTCATGCCAATCACTACTCTTATAAAAGGGAGGTGATAAATACACAGGAAGCTTTTACAATGTACATAAAAAACTCATCCGATAGAAAAAGATCATAAGTTCAGTTTTTGTTGATTTCAGATTTTCATCAACATGGACAGTTTTATGGAAAGCTATTGGATGAAGTTACTTTTTTTCTTTCTATATATTGGGTAAGCGAAACTTTTTTTCTCCCATAAGCCATAAGCTTTTAACGTTGGCCATATCATATAATCTAGCTATACATTTGCAATTTAGGACTTATAGAATCTGATGATTTTTTGGCCAGTTAAAATCACATAAGCCATATCATATATAAACTATAAGCCATAAGCTCACTTTTGGTTTTTTATATGTAATTGAGGTTGTTAATCTTTCATGCCCTTTATAGAATCTTACACATGATAGCATCAATAATGAATAATCAATCACGAGAAACTGACACAAAAAAACATGCACAGTATTTTAATAGCCATGCACAATATAACTGACATTGAAAAAGAAAGGAATATCTGGAATATCGGAAATATCTGTCGTCTGTTTTTTAGGGGTATTATATTGCAATATTTCAGAGAAAATGTATTCAAATAATATACAGCTGAAAAATGGTTATTCTAAGTTCAATTTAATTTTCAGAAATTGCTAAATGACAATTAAAAGCATTTAAAGGTAGAATTTGGCACATTTACCAACTTAAATTTATAGTTTAGCGATGAGATCGTGTAGCAAGAATTATATAATGCCACCAAAATTTTCGGTTTTAGTTTTTAATATGTGACACTCATTTATTGAGTGACCAAGATCGATAAATGATTTTGGTTACACATTTAAATTGATAAAAAAAAACTTGAAGAAAAATACATTTATTTTTGTAATGCCATTGAAATATGTGATCGTTGTTATTCCTGCTATCTCACAAAAATATTTATCTAGAGAAAAGTTCACCCACAATTTATTAAAGATTCAATGAACCAATCATATCATTTTATTTTTTCATCAAATTAAATAAAACTCACTTTCCACCTCTTTCTTAAAAATTAAATATCTCACAAACCGTTAATCGTTACGTAAAATAAAACATACTATCGCGACGAGAATTAAATCATCTTTCTATAAAAGGGGCAATTTGATATACTTTCGACGAATTTTTTTTTCAACTTTTTTTTAGTCACGTCTGAAAAAATCATATGTGATTCTGGAAAATCACTTGTGATTTGTATCACAAATCACATGTGATTTTATTAAATCACATGTGATTCTGATACAAATCATATGTGATTTTTTCAGACGTGACTGAAAAAAATCAAAAAAAAAGGTTCGTCGAAAGTATATCAAAGTGCCCCTCTATAGAAAAATGATTTAATTCTCGTCGCGATGGTGTATGTTTTGTCGTTTGACGATTTACCGTTTGCAAGATATTTTATTATAAAAAAGAGGTGGAAAGTGAATTTTTTTAATTTAATGAAAAAAATAGTTGGTTATGATTGATCCATTGGGTCTTTGATAAATGTTGGGTCTACATTGATCTCATCTCTATTTATGTATTTGTTCCTTATACCAATTTGGCTAAATTTACACCTAATAATCATTTGGGATTTGGGATTATATACAATGTGTCATGATAACTAATATCACCATATTTAAATGTATGTTGATATTATTATTTTTTAAAGTTTCTTTTATTTATTAAATTTATCAATGTTTTACATGAGAATTGATTCATTTTAAGAGAAAAGTAAGTTCAATTTATCTTTATAAAACCATGCCCTTTAACACAAGTCAGAAAACCTCAATTTTAGCATACTAAAGTGATACATATAGAAACTAGACGTGAAATTAAATTTACAGACTTCTACGACATTCTTACTAAAGTAAAATCACATCTAGATTGAGGATGCATGTATTTGGTATATCACGTCTATTTTTCCATTTATATTAAATATGTTAGAACTAAAACCTGGGTTCCTTTCAAAAATTAAATGATTTGTACTATAAAAGTTAAAAGTTAGGTAAACACATAACACACACACACACATATATATATATATATATATGATATAATGTAGTGGTTATATTCGGTGTCATCATAGTTTAAACATTAAATCAAATATGGTTTTATATATAACAACACACATTTTTTATATGTGCATTTTTTGTCCTAGCCGACGGCTACACACAAGCCACGAGGGTGGATGATTCAAGTTCTTCTACTAAGCCATGGCTCACAATACTTCTTAAACCCTAGCCATCCTTCCATATAAATACCTTGTTATAATATTTTTAGGTTATTTTTTCACTTTGCAAGCCTCACAACATTTTCTTTCTTTCCTTTTCTCTTTGGGGTTTCGGCACACACAACTCACATACAAACCATCCATAACTTTGATTCCTATCATAAACCACACATTCAAAACTCTATTTTAACAAGATCTAAGGTGTTTTCAAGAAAGGGTTTCTTTGATTTAAGGTTTATTTCAAGATCCAAGAGTTAGGGTTTTGATTTTTATAAGTGGGTTTTCAAGATCTTCATCTTCTCTTATCAAGTTCTTTGTTTTGCCATCTTGCTCTTCATCTTTTTGTAAGCAAACTCTAACCTCTTCTTTTGATTTCTTATGTTCTTGTATGTTTTATTCAAGATCCATGTATCCATATGTTTGTGTTATGATTTTTTTTTCAAAGATAATAAAGTGTATTTTCATTTATAATGAAGTTATTAGTGATTTTAAACATTTATGTTGTAGTTTTGGTGAGATTGAGTGAACATGTGTGTTGCAACAAAGACAGTAATGGGATTAGAATAGATTAAGAGTGGATTTTGTTGGTTGGATTAGTAGTGAAGGGGTTTAGGTTAGATTAGGCACTATTGTGAAGTTTGGTTGGATTTTTGGAAGCGTATACGAAAAGTGTGCTTGATGGCCTGAAATTATTTTGAGGTTTTCGGCCACTTAAAAATGTTTTCATTAGTCAAAAAGGTAGTTTTTGAAAAGTTTGTTTCGAGTAGATAGATTTTCATATATCGAACACTAAAAACGGACTTAAAACGGCCGAGTTATGGCAAAATGAATTTTGGAACACTTTTCGGAAAAATAACTTGTTAGCTTGCTGTAGGAATTGGAAAATGGGTTTTTGGGCACTTTCGGGATATTTGAGCTCTTAAAACGTTGACGAAACAAGTAATAACATTAGTATATAAAGTAGGAACATTTAAAACGTCACAAACATAATATCAGGATCACTAAAACGGGAAACTTCTAAAAATGGTAACTTTTGGTATTATTAGCGAGACGGAGTTAGAAAGTGGGCGTTAATGTTTCACTAGTGCGTTTAGGGTAAATGGAATCATCGAATATTAGGGGACGGTATTAACGTCCCGAAACTTAGAACTTTCCACAAATAGAAACTTTCCAAAAAAAGTATCTTTCCGAAAATAGAAACTTTTCGTAGATCATGGCGTAACTAAGGTAACTATAAACCTTATGCTTTCGAAATGACACGTTTTTAATAGTTAAACTAAAGCACAAAGACTTATGGATTTCTCTATTCTTTAAGCGTCCTATTTGATGTTTCGTTATTTATTTTCTCGTTTCTGAAGCGCGTCTTTTAATTAGGTCGCGGTTAGAGTCGTTCAATTTTGTTATTCACTTTGTTGAATTACTTGCTCACCATGTGCCTAAGGTGAGTTCATAGCCCCATATTTTACTCATTTTGAATAAATGTTTTAATACTTTCGGGTGAGAAACATTGCTTGTTTTTAAAACTGGACACAAGTACTTTACGTGAGAATTTCCCTGTTTACGTGTTGCCTAAGTAGCGTTTAGACCACTATTGCCCGAACTATCATGAACCGTTAATTTCTTGACCGACTGTTCTGGTTTAGTGAGCGCGAGTGAATAAATAGATCTATTGGGACTAATAATCCCCATCCGGGTTTGGTAATTCTTACTGGTCGGGAACTTGACGGATTGTACAAGCCAACGGATGTATGTCATGTCGAATTTCGTTTAGATGATCTTTGGTCGGACACCTGTAAGGGCCAGTTGTACTTGGCATGTTATATGCTACTTTCGTTATTAGCCTCGGTGTCATGAGCGTAGCGCAACTTAAATACCTTTTTATGTAAAGTTGTTTCTGTTATAACTGTCGCAAACGTTTTGAAATCTTGTGGTCCACTATAATAATATTGAATTAAACCTATGATTTCACTCAACAATTTTGTTAACATTTTAAACATGTTTTTCTGTGGTGCTTAGCTTTGGACTTCTCTGACGGGCTATGTGGAGTCTACGTGCAATATGATATCATCTTTCAAGATTTTTCTTAGCATTCATACTCGTTGTCTTTTGAAAACTTAATTACGCTTCCGCAAATTTAATTTCTTTTTAATCTTGTAAAACTTATCCACTTTTAATAAATGCAATGAGTTATGATTTTCAAAACGTCCATTAGTGGTCGTTCCCTTTGGCTTGAGTTTGATTTATTATGACGTCATGCCCTCGGATACGTATTCTGTCCTGGCCCCGTTTGGAGATTGATAATGAAAGCCAGGGTTATAGAGAACCAGGTAGTATAACAAGGTCTGGTCTATAACCAGTATATGATCCTTACGTGCTTTTATGTGTGCCTTATACGTGCTTTTGCTGTGGCGTATATGTGAGTACCATTTTGCCTTGAGCATGTTATGTTATGGGTTTACCTCTGCCCTTCGTTTGTCGTTCCCTGCGTTTACGTTACTTTGCGTTTATTTTTGCCCTTGAGCTCTACTTTGCTATGAGCTTACGTTTATCTCACGTTTATCTTTTCTCTGTGTTTACGTTTTCCTTACGTATATTTCTCCATTTACATATATGGAAGCTGTCTATATATATATATATATATTTATATTTAACCTTTCTAAGACATTGTGAGTGACAGAATGGTCTCTAACCTTTCTAAGACATTGTGAATGACATAATGGTCTCATTTACTTCTAAAACATCGTGAATAATACGATGATCTTTAAAACTTTTCACGACTTTACATTATACCGCTTTGCATAACTTTGAAACCCCTTACAGTCTGCCGACCCCACTGATTATCCTACTATTCGACTCTGAAGATGACTGTGAACACCCGTCCCATACTGTTGAAACACCTACGTCATCTCGTTACGTCTCAACTTTTCTTACTTCTCGTAACTTCTCGGAACATGCCGATTAATTCGCACATAACTTTAACCCATCACCTCATAACATTCCATTTCTTTTTGGAAACACGACTTGTGAAATTCGACTTATTTTATTTCATTTACTCTGTTTGATCTTGAAGAAAATACCGACAACAAGACAAGGAATGAGTTTCGCGTGGATCGAGTATATTATAACCCAACGAATTACTAATGCTATCGAAGGTATTGCTGTCTATGAGGTAAAAATCCACATGGCTCGCAACTAAATGGATTAGGTCGTACGTTAAGAAACCGAGGTGGCAAAGAATTCCAAAAACAAAATAAACGACCAAAGGCCGTGAGAGCTTATATTGCTAGACCAAATAACAAAAATAGATATGTAAGAAAGTTACCCTACTACAACAAACGTAAGTTGCGCCACACTAGGCCATGTACTATGAAGTATAACAACTATGAGAGAGTTGACCATATGACTAGAGATTGTAGGACATCACTTAAATAATGAATTAGAGACCGCAGTGACAAATTAGAAACCTGAGGTACCTATTATGAGTATGGAAAATCGGGACATTACAAGAGTTATTGTCCAAATCTGAACCGTGCGAACTGTATTTGGGAGGTAGAAGCTCGCTAGAACTCCAACATCATCAAAGATAATGTTGATACTTAAGGAGAGATTTTCCTACCTTTTCTAGCTAAACCTAAATCGACTTGGATCGTAACCCCTAAGAGAATTGCGCTAGTACTTCCTTGTGAATTTCGTGTAATGAGTAGATGTTTCTAAACCCTCTGTTCATTTTGTGTCATGATGATTTCGTCGGTTACCCTTCAATTCTCTAATAATTTATGTAAGGTACTCTTGGATCTATTACCGTCTTACAACCCATTTCATTATTATTTTATAAACCTTTTTACTAGTATAAACTGTTTGGATGTTATCGTACGAACCTTACTAGCATCGTCTTATAAACAGAGTTACTGTCATTTATAAATTGCTTTTTTTCTTCTTTTCGTCAGTCTACAAACCATTTTGCTAAGCAGCTTATTAATCACATTACTATCGTCTTATAAACCATTTCACTATTGGTGAACAAACTATTTTGATATAATCTTATAAACTATTTCATTGTCATCATATAAACCATTTTGTCATTGACTTACAAATTATTCTACTATCATCTCATAAACTATTTTCGCAATCATTTTACAACTAACTTGTTTTCATTTATTTTTAACCTATCTTCTCGTCATTTATAAACTATTTTGCCATAATTTTATAAACCATTTCGCTAACACCTTATAAATTATTTTGATAATCATTCTATAAACCGTTTTGTCAACATCTTATGATTATCCTACTATGGCCTCATAACTTATCTGGATATCATTTAATGAACAAATTTGTTTCCATCTTATATCCTATTCTACGGTTATTTGTGAACTCTTTTGCTACCATATTATAAACTACTTTGCAGTCATCTTACAAATCATTTCGTTGTCACCACATGAACTATTTCATTGTCGTTTATAAACTATTTGCTGTCAAGTTATAAACTATTTCGTCGTCATCTTATGAACTACTTCGTGTCTTTTATAAACTATTTTGTTGTCACTTTATAAACTATTTGGCAGTCAGCTCGTAAACTATCTGTTACCATATTCTAAACCCTTTACTATTACGTACCGTCAAGTGACTTTCTTGTATACTATTTAGATATCACCCTTTGAGCTATTTTACGTTGTTTTACAAAATGTCTTGTGTCGCTATATAAACTACCTTGTATTCGTCTTTACGAACTGTTTCGTTACCTTATAAACCGTATTGTTTATACCATATAACATTTTAACTTACCCTTTATTTGACAAAACTAGCACTTCATTGTTAGTCCCTAAATTATACATAGATTGGCCACATATGTCTAATTCAGGAAGGACCATGTTGTGCTAGGAGTAGTCGCCATAAAACTTTGACAATTCATCCTTACTTCCCATTTCTATTTTCCTTTCTTTTCTCTATATTCTCAATGAGATTTTATGGTATTCATGTCTTACTGAAATTTTGCGTGCGTATTCGTGAGTTTGTTGGTCATGTGTACTCATGTTGTAAGCGCCGAAACTAAGTAGATATTTCCTAATCTTATCATATAGAAACACCATACCTTTAGCCGAGAGACCGAATCCTACTCCTTGTAGTCATGATAAATATGGATTGTAAGAACTTAGAACGTAACAGACTTATCCTTATAATTGAATTATAACCAAGAGAACTAGGATATTTCTTTAAATATACTTACCTTTTAGTGAGTTAGAATCACGTGAATTATGAGATTCTCGTATCGACAAAACTACTTATGGACTTGAAGTTGAAGCAAAGGACATAACTATTGCAAGTACATGGAACCTAGTCGATAGAAGTCTCATATCCGATGAGTTTAGCTCATTAAGTAGCATCGTCCCATCTACCGTAGATACTAAGTACTCTGTTGATATAGCCAACGGAAAGATCATAGAAGTTGATACTATCATTTGAGATTGTATACTGAATATTCTAAACCGTCCATTCAAGATAGACTTAATGCCCGTAGAACTTGGTAGTTTTGACCTTGTTATCGGTACAGGTTGGTTGACAGAGTACCACGACATGATCATTTATGATAAAAAGATTGTTTGTATCCCGCTTAGGTGATGAAACTTTAACGATACGAAGCAATAAGAGTGATGGGTATACATCGATAATTGCTAGTGAGCAGAGAGCTGAGTTGTTTAATAGGATTGGTACGTTGGAGCGTGATAACATGAGACTTAGAGGCATGTTAGGTGTTGAGAGGCAGAGAGTTGACCGTCTCCGGCGTAGTATGTCGTATGCTCAAAAGGATTTATAATATCAGTTTCCTCATGGTGGAGAGCTCTGGTATTGTTCGACTAAAAGAAGGATGGATCCTTCAGGATGTACATCGGCTGCCGAGAATTGAACAAGCTAACCGTGAAGAACCGTTACACGTTACCTAGTATAGATAATCTTTTTCAATCAACTACGAGGATCTAGCGTTTACTCGAAAAAAATCGACCTAGGGACTAGTTACCACCAACTAGAGTTAGAGAAAAGGATATTCTAAGAGCGCAATTAGGACCCGTTATGGGCATTTCAAGTTTCAGGTCACGCCGTTGGTCTGACCAACGCACCAGAGGTATTCATGGATCTCATAAATCGGGTATGCAAACCGTACTTGGACAAGTTCGTGATAATATTCGACTATAATATCTTTATCTACTCAAGGAGAAATGAGGAGCACAAGGAACACCTTAGGAAATTATCATAATTGCTTAAGAATAAGGAATTGTACGCCAAATTCTCTAAGTGTGAATTCTAGCTCTCGAAGGTGCAATTTCTCGGCCACATTGTTGATTGTCAGGGCATTCACGTCGATACTGCCATGATTGAGTCAATCAAGGATTAGGTTCGCCTACGACTCCAACGAAGATACAAAAATTATTAGGTCTTTTTGGTTATTACCGATGATTTATCGAAGGTTTCTCTAGGATATAGAAACCTCTAACCAAACTAACTCAGAAAAGCATAAAATTTGATTTGGGAAGAAAAGGAGGAAGCGGCATTTCAACTATTAAAATAGAAAATGTGTAGTGCACCGATTTTGGCTTTACCCGAAGGGAGTGAGAACTTCGTGGTCTACTGCGATGCTTCACATAAAGGGTTGGGCGCGGTTTTAATGCAGAAGGAGAAAGTCATAGCTTACGCATCATGCCAACTCAAGGTTCATGAGAAGAACTATACCACTCACGACTTAGAACTTGGAGCAGTAGTGTTTGCCTTGAAGATGTGGAGACACTATTAGTATGGCACGAAGTGCGTCATGTTCACTGATCACAAGAGTTTGCAACATATTCTTGATAAAAAAGAGTTGAACATAAGACAACGATGATGGTTGGAATTGTTAAGTGATTACGACTGTGAGATTCAATACCACCCAAGAAAGGCGAACGTGGTGGCTGATCTACTTAGTCAAAAGGACATGATTAAGCCACTGCGAGTTCGGGCCTTGGTTATGACAATTGGTTTAGATCTTCCTAAGCAAATTTTGAATGCTTAATCTGAGGCAAAGAAGGAAGAGAACTACATAAATGAAGATCTGCATGGTATGATTAATAAACTTGAACCTCGTGTTAACGGAATGTTGTGTTTGAACAACCGGAGTTGGATTTCGTGTTTTGGAGAGTTGAGGGCTTTGATTTTGCACGAGTCGCATAAGTCAAAGTATTCCATCCATCCTGGATCAGATAAGATGTACCAGGATTTGAAAAAGCTGTATTGGTGGCCCAATATAAAAGCAAAAATTGCCACCTAAGTCAGCAAGTGTCTAACGTGCGCCAAGGTTAAGGCTGAATATCAAAAACCATCTGGATTTTTGGTTCAACCAAAAATTCCGCTGTGGAAATGAGAGAATATAACAATGGACTTTGTTATTAAATTTCCAAAGACGGCAACGGGTCAAGGCACGATTTGGGTAATTGTCAATCGTTAGACCAAGTCTGCTCATTTCCTACCCATGAGAGAAGACGACTCGTTAGAAAAGATGATGAGGTAATACTTGAAGGAAGTAGTCTCAAGTAATGGAGTGCCAGTTTTGATCATCTCCGACCGTAATGGCAAATTTGCTTCACATTTTTGGCGGTCTCTTCATAAAGAGTTAGGTACTCGATTGGATACGTTTTGTCAAACAGGGAAAGTTGAACCCTCGTTATGTTGAACCTTTTAAGATTCTAGTTAAAGTACGAACCGTCGTTTATCGACTTGAACTCCTAGAACAACTAAGCAGAGTACATAACACCTTCACGTGCCAATCTAAAGAAGTGTTTGTCTAAAGAAACACTTGTCATCAATTTGGATAAGATTCAAATATATGACAAGCTCCATTCCCTCGAGGAACTAGTTGAGATTATAGACCAAAAGGTCAAACAATTGAAACAAAGTCGTATCCCGGTCGTCAAGGTTAACTGGAAATTCCAGGCAACGTCCCGAATTTACCTAGGAACGCGAAGATCAGTTCTGAAGGAAATACCCTCACCTATTTCTCGCCAACCTAGAATCCAATACCACACACTGAGCTTCAGGACGAAGCTCTTTTAACGGGGAAAGCCTGTAACACTCCGTAAATTTCCGGTGAACATTTTTAACCATTTCTGTTCATTATTTTAACTTTTATAAGTTACGTGTTAATTTGACGTTAATCTGGAAGGTTATCCCGCGTAAAACTGAATTTCGTTATCAGAAGCGTTCAGACGTCGGATTGAGCTTAGTCTACGTGAATTATACTCAATAAAGTCATTATATTTCATTTCGTTGTTTACGAATATTTATGTTTGCAACTTTTATATTTTTGGCGTGAGTTTACGTTTTTAACGTTTTATGTCAAACAGAACCCCGAAAACTTGCCACCCTTGTATGTAAACTCAAATTATCATCCACTATTGTTAATCTTGTAAAAAAATTTGAAATCCCTCCCCCTATCCTTTAAAATTTCGGTACACACTCAAAAGGAAAAAGAAAACACAAAAATTTAAATTTCAAAAATAAAACAATGTCACATGCATTAAAGGAGGGGATAGTAACATTCTTGTCTTCACCCTCCCATGCACCAACATAATCTTACACAACACATATGGCTTATACCACCAAGCTCAAGTCATTTTGAGTATACCTTTGAGCCAAAGAAAAAGCTTGGTCCCCTTTCTTTTTTTTGTCCTAGCTGACGTCTACACATAAGCCACGAGGGTGGATGATTCAAGTTCTTCTAATAAGCCATGGCTCACAATACTTCTTAAACCCTAGCCATCCTTCCATATAAATACCTAGTTATAATATTTTTAGGTCATTTTTTCACTTTGCAAGCCTCACAACATTTTCTTTCTCTCCTTTTCTCTTTGGGGTTTTGGCACACACAACTCACACACAAACAATCCATAAATTTGATTCCTATCATAAACCACACATTCAAAACTCTATTTTAACAACATCTAAGGTGTTTTCAAGAAAGGGTTTCTTTTATTTACGATTTATTTCAAGATCAAAGAGTTATGGTTTTGATTTTATAAGTGGGTTTTTAAGATCTTCATATTCTCTTATAAAGTTCTTTGTTTTGCCATCTTGCTCTTTATTTTTTTGTAAGCAAACCCTAACCTCTTCTTTTGATTTCTTATGTTCTTGTATGTTCTATTCAAGATCCATGTATCCATATGTTTGTGTTATGATTTTTTTTTCAAAGATAATAAAGTGGATTTTCATTTATAATAAAGTTATTAGTGATTTTAAACATTTATGTTGTAGTTTTGGTGAGATTGAGTGAACATGTGTGTTGCAACAAAGAAAGTAACAGGATTAGAATAGATTAAGAGTGGATTTTGTTAGTTGGATTAGTAGTGAAAGGGGTTAGGTTAGATTAGGCACTATTGTGAAGTTTGATTGGATTTTTGGAAGCGTATAAGAAAAGTGTGCTTGCTGGTTCGAAATTATTTTGAGGTTTTCGGCCACTTAAAAATGTTTTCATTAGTCAAGAAGGTAGTTTTTGGAAAGCTTGTTTCGAGTAGATAGATTTTCATATATCGAACACTAAAAACGAACTTAAAACGGCCGAGTTATGGCAAAATAAATTTTGGAACACTTTTTGGAAAAAATAACTTGTTAGCTTGTTGTTAGGAATTGGAAAATGGGTTTTCGGACACTTTCGGGATGTTTTGAGCTCTTAAAACGTTGGCGAAACAAGTAATAGCATTAGTAAATAAAGTAGGAACATTTAAAACGTCGCAAACATAATATCGAGATTACTAAAACGGCAAACCTCAAAAAATGGTAACTTTTGGTATTATTAGCGAGACGGAGTTAGAAAGTGGGCATTTAGGTTTCACTAGTGCGTTTAGGGTAAATGGAATCATCGAATATTAGGGGACGGTATTAACGTCCCGAAACTTAGAACTTTCCAAAAATAGTATCTTTCCGAAAATAGAAACTTTTCGTAGATCATGGCATAACTAACGTAACTATAATCCTTATGCTTTCGAAATGACACGTTTTTAATAGTTAAACTAAAGCACAAACACTTATGGATATTTATTTTCTTTAAGCCTTCTATTTGATGTTTCGTTATTTATTTTCTCGTTTCTGAAGCGCGTCTTTTAATTAGGTCGCAGTTAGAGTCGTTTGATATCGTTATTCACTTTGTTGAATTACTTGCTCACCATCTGCCTAAGGTGAGTTCATAGGCCCACATTTTACTCGTTTTGAATAAATGCTATAACACTTTGGGGTGAGAAACATTGCTTGCTTTTAAAACTGGATACAAGTACTTTGCGTGAGAATTTCCCTGTTTACGTGTTGACTAAGTAACATTTAGACCACTATTGCCTGAACTATCATGAACCGTTAATTTTTTGACCGACAGTACTGGTTAAGTGAGTGCGAGTGAATAAATAGATCTATTGGGACTAATAATCCCCATCTGAGTTTGGTAATTCTTACTGGTCGGGTACTTGATGGATTGTACAGGCCAACAGATGTATGTCATGTCGAATTTCATTTAGATGGTCTTTGGTCAGACACCTGTAAGGGCCAGTTGTACTTGGCATGTTATATGCTACTTTTGTTATTAGCCTCGGTGTCATGAGCTTAGCCCAACGTAAATACCTTTTTATGTGAAGTTGTATCTGTTATAACTGTCGCATAAGTTTTGAAATCTTGTGGTCCACTATAATCGTCTTTCACTCAACAATTTTGTTGACGTTTTAAGCATGTTTTTCTGAGGTGCTTAGCTTTGGACTTCTCTAATGTGCTATGTGGAGTCTACGTGCAATATGATGTCATCTTTCAAGATTTTTCTTAGCATTCATACTCGTTGTCTTTTGAAAACTTAATTACGCTTCCGCAACGTTTAATTTCTTTTGAATCTTGTAAAACTTATCCACTTTTAATAAATGCAACGAGTTATGATTTTCAAAACGTCCATTAGTGGTCGTTCCCTTTGCCTTGAGTTTGATTTATTATCACGTCACGCCCTCGGACACGTATTCTGTCTAGGCCTCGTTTGGGGGTGTGACATATTGGTAATCAGAGCCAGGGTTATACATAAGCAAGTAGTATAACTAGGTTTGGTCTATAACTAGTATATGATCCTTACGTGCTTTTATGTATGCCTTATATGTGCTTTTCCTATGGCATATACGTGAGTACCATTTTACCTTGAGCATGTTATGTTATGGGTTTACCTCTGCCCTGCCTTTATAGTTCCCTGCGTTTATGTTACTTTGCGTTTATTTTTGCCCTTGAGCACTACTTTGCTATGAGCTTACGTTTATCTCGCATTTATCTTTTCTCTGCGTTTACGTTTGCCTTATGTATATTTCTTCATTTACATATATGGAAGATGTTTATATATATATATATATATATATATATATATATATATATATATAATATATAATATAAAAATATATATATATATATATATATATATATATATATATATATATATACTTAACCTTTCTAAGACATTGTGAGTGACAAAATGGTCTCTAAACCTTTCTAAGACATTGTGAATGACACAATGGTCTCATTTACTTCTAAAACATCGTGAATAATACGATGATCTTTAAAACTTTTCACGACTTTACATTATACCGCTTTGCATAACTTTGAAACCCGTTACAGTCTGCCGACCCTACTGATTATTGATGTGCGGTCATCGTAGGACTTCTACACGAGAAGTTTTACAACTCCCTAGGCAGTGCACCTAATCGTTGTAGTGTAGTACAGACAAGACTCATGGTTGTTTATCGTTCACCCGAGGAATACGTTGGGAAGGCTTGATCACGGTCTAACAGAATTCTAAGGGTTGGGAGAAGATTATTTTTGTATTTTTATATTTTATGAAAGCAAGTAAATCATATAATTGGAGGGATGCTTGGTTTTAGCTATTTGAACTAAATATTAACTATGCTACTAGTGATAACAATAAGATAAAAGATTGTTTTTATTTAATCATGTATTACTCTCTAGATTGATTCTCTTAGTGTTGTTTCCTTGTCACACTTATGATGATCTGTGTAACTATTTCTAAAGCATGAACAAATTACACGAACCCGCCGTCTACTTAGTATGCCGCTAGAGCAATGCACAAGTAAGGTAGTATGAAGACTATTGCCCGGTCCCTAGGAGTACACTATGTGCATGTGAAATATATTAAGAGTGGATCAACCATATTAGGGGGCAAGGTAGTATGAAGACTGTTACCCGATGGTATCCTTTCTACACAATCACGCTTCCCTAGACATATCAACAGTGATACAGACAAAAGCTGGTTTTCTAAGACCTAACGTGCACATCCATCACATGAAGCAACACTACTAAGATCTACATTCTAGGTTTCATACAATCATAATTAAACACAATAATAGGTTTGGCCAAGCATGTTAAAGATAAAGCAAGAACAATAAATCAAACAACACATAGACATATTGAATGATTAAGTAAACCTTACTTGATTAAAACATGAATTGGAAGAAGTACAATAGGGTTTTTAGGCCCTAAAATCGTCTCCTACAGCTGCTAAACGAACTAGGGTTCGTACCCACTTTTCATTCTAAAGTTACACACTCAAAACTCTAAATTCGGGTTTGTATATATAAGAAAAAAGACGTGATAGCGTCGCGTTTTAGTCGTGACGCCGTCATAAGTAGAATCTTCTAGATTTGCGTTTGAGTCGGTGTGGGCTGACGCTGTAAACCTTCGAAGAAATTAGATTTCTCTTTTACCTTAAGTAAAACTATGTACCGCAATTATTTGCCAATGTTACCATTAATCTTAAAAGAAAAGTTATATTATTTGCGACATACGTTATCTTATGCTATAGAAAGTCTTAATAGAACGAGAATATCATTATCGTTGCTTCCGAATCTAAAAGGATATTTTAGAACGCGTAACGGTAAAAAAAATCATATTTTTCACAGTTAGTGAAACAAAGCCATATAATTACATTAATTTTATGAAAATATCTATAAATAATCATGCTTGCATTAATATTCAAAGTCCTTAACAAATATTGTATCCTTGATACATAAATTAAGAACAAAAATAAACCATAGTAACTGGTGGTCCAAATTCAAATTATGTAAGAACATCATCATGATATTCATTACACCATGCCCTACTTATCATTTCTCTTCAATAATTTCACATGCAAACCTTACGTCTCATCTTCCTGATTCAATTTCAAATATGGAGGTCAAGAAATAGTGAGATTCTTCAATAGTATTAAGAGGTACAACTATGCTCCAATAGTTGTGTGAATAGGTCATTTACATGCCGTTTTGAAACATCGAATAACCAACTTTAGTAGTATAAATAAGAGGCATATACTTAAGTTCCTAGCACATCAAAACACTCACTCACAACAATAGAGTTCATAATTAAGGTTCCGTTTGAACACAAGAGCTAGGAGACATCAGGTTCGGAGTAGTATTAACCAAGGGTTGGTTCAAGCTTCTCGTCATCGTCACGCCTCAACCCATTTAGGGATAATTGGACCTTTGTAAGTTACCCTTGTGGCGTAATGTTATCATACTATGTTATCACTTTGTAGTTTAAGGTACGACATGAATAAACACGTCAAAACTTTGGCAAATCTAGACGAGGGTCTCGACCTCGCATGACAAGCATACGACATGCATGGCACAGTCCATGCATGGTCCTTGTATATGCGCGTGTGCTGAGCTCTTGTCGTACTATGCATGAAATATGATACGTAAACATTCGACCTAACATAAACTAGTATCAAGCATGTCGAAATTAAAAGCTATACCATAACTTTGTCTAGCAAAACTCGACACTTATACATGATTTGAAATGTTGGCACTAGGGACGAGTAGAAACTAGGGTTTTCATATGACTTTCTTATGCCATGACCACGTCACACGACCTGCCACAGTGGGCTACTGCCATCACAGTTGTGGCTCGCTGTTAGACGTCGCAGCTCTAAGGAACTCGAGCAACGACTTGCTTGTTGTTTTGTACTAAGGCCTCGCACCTACTCGACACTAACTTACATCGTATCATACGCAAACGAGCCATGGAAAGTTGCTGATGCTGTTGCAGCTGTGCATTCTGTAAGGGACGAGAAGGTCATCCTTGTGTCTCAAGATTTAGTCTTCTCGTTGCTAACCATGCAAGTCGTAAACATGCAAAATAGATAGAAAACTATTATATATATGTCGTGGATCTTGCTGCGGAAGAAAAGAAACTGAAAACAGTGAGTATTAAAAACTCATTGTTGTTGCATCTGTTGGACAGCAAAAAGAAAAAGAAAATAAGTAGAACATGTGCTTTATATATATATATATACATATGATGGGTTTTGTGATATATAAAAGAATGCATGTTTTCTTAATTTATGACAAGTTGACGTAGGGAACATTCATACTACTTTCATTTATAAAATTTGACATGGAGATATATTACATGCATAGTTATCGAACTCTCAGTTCGAGTCCCAAATGGGTTGGCAGCTCGTTAACGAGTATAGTTATTTTGACGAGTATAAAATTAGAAACGATATTTTTAGATGATTTAGAATTATTAACAATGGAATCGAACTTTTAAACAGGTAAATGAGCTTATCCCGACTCATATAATTTAGTTGACACTAAAAATATTTTTAAGACTTATTTGGGTTTAAAATGTGATTTTAAAAGTTAAAGGATTTAAAAATTTCTATATTGAAAACATAAAACGTCACCACATAAGTGCCAATATCGTAACATAGATGAATCAATTTAATAATTCATTTCATATATTAAGTCTTTAGAATATAGACTCAGATTTGTCATAATTATTTAGGTGTTTGACCGAATCACTATTTGACGTGCCCTGAACCATTGTCATTTCCAGACGATTAATTGACAAGGTGAGTTTCCACAGCCCCTACTCTACTGTTTTTGGGGTGAGAACATTGCTTATTTTAAACATGTGAACACAAGTACAATTATACATTACTGGGCCGCCCCTCGTTGGGGTCTGGGGGCAACGACCCCAGCGGGGTTCGGGGCAGCGCCCCGACCCAAACGGTATATCTGGTGCTCCAAATGCATTATCCGTTTCCTTCCAACCAGTTTTCCCCCCCAACCGACACACCTTTTCCCAACAGGTGTGACCTTTCCTGCCAACCGTCTATAACCGAAATTAACTGATTTTCGGTTATGTTATATAATACAGTTTGATCTCTTGAAGACAGAACATACATAACAACTTTCTGTGTATTGCTTTGATCTCTCGTGCCTTAGAGACAAAGTGTTTTTCTCTGAATTATCCAATTGAGGATTTCGTGTAACCCGAGGCATATAGGGTCGAAATACTTCAATCTGAAAGTGATCTCAACACGATTCAGAGAATATATCAGGATAGTTTGATTATTACCCACTCACAAACACATCGAAATTCTAACAAAGATTGAAGTATTTGCTGGTTTTAATCATGGCGGATTCTGTGAAGGATATGACGACGAAGTTTGGAAAGTTGGACAAGTTCGAGGGCAGTGACTTTAGGCGTTGGCAGAAGAAGATGCACTTCCTTCTCACAACTTTGAAGGTTGCATATGTTCTGAGTACCCCCAGGCCAGAGTTTGTTGAAGAGGAGACGCTGGAACAGACAAGGAAACGATGCAAGTGGGACAACGACGACTACATATGTCGAGGGCACATCTTGAACGGTATGTCGGATGCTTTATTTGACGTATACCAAAACGTGGAATTGGCAAAGGAGTTATGGGATCAACTTGAAGCCAAATACATGGCAGAAGATACTTCTAGTAAGAAGTTTCTTGTTAGTAATTTTAACATTTACAGAATGGTTGATTCAAGGTCTGTGATGGAACAGTATCACGAACTCGTTCAAATTTTGGGACAATACACTCAACATGGTTTGTTTATGGACGAGTCTATCTTGGTGTCTAGTATCATTGACAAACTTTCACCGTCATGGAAGGATTTCAAACACATGTTAAAACATAACAAAGATGAGTTGTCTCTCGTACAACTTGGAAGCCACTTCCGCATAGAGGAAACTCTTAGGATGAAGAAAGTGGGAAAGGCAAGGTTAAAGATATTGCTGGATCATCTTCTGTGAATATGGTTGAAGATGATAAGAACAAGAAAAACAACAAAAACTCCAAGGGTAACAAAAGGAAATTCCATGAGAAAAAGAATATTCTAACAAAAAGTCTAAGATAGCGTGTTGGAAGTGTGAAAAACCTGGTCATTTCAAGAAGGATTGTCGGGTTAAGAAGAACAATGGTGTAAGCACTTCTAGATTGGGACAAGGGTCTAAGGACCTAAGTCCACAACAAGGTCTGATTTGTGACCATGTTATAATTCTTGTTAAATATTATGTATCACATATTTATGAAATATGTTATGTACAGGATGATGAAATTGCTTGGTGGATTGACTCGGGTGCAACTTGTCATGCATGTAAGGATCGTTGCTGGTTTGATACCTTTCATCCAGTAGAAGATGGATCCATTATTCATATGGGCGACAAGTCAACCAAACCAATACTTGGACGTGGAAATGTTGTAATAGAATTTAGTTCTGGAAAAACAATTACTTTATTTAATGTTGTGTATGTACCGGGGCTTAGGAAGAACCTTATGTCCGGCCCCGTGTTGAATAAGTGTGGCTACAGGCAAGTCTATGAATCTAATAAGTATATCTTATCAAGACATGGTGTATTTATTGGTTTCGGATACTATAATAATGGCATGTTTATGTTAAATCTTAATAAAGTTCCTAGTAGCATTAATTCTGTCTATATGGCTTATTCTCATGTTGTTGATTCTAAAGTATGGCATGCTCGATTAGGACACGTTCATTATAATCGTTTGCATGATATGTCTAAAGATAGTTTAATACCTTCATTTGACAAGAACATGGAAAAATGTAATACTTGCATGTTGACTAAGATCACTAGACAACCTTTTAAAGATATAAAAAGGAATTCTATTTTGCTAGAATTGATACATAGTGACTTATGTGATTTCCATGCAACCCCATCTATAGGAAACAAGAAATATGTTGTTACTTTTATAGATGATGCCTCTAGATTTTGTTATGTTTATCTATTGCATGCTAAAGATGAAGCCTTAGATAAATTTAAAATCTATAAAACTGAAGTAGAGTTACAACAAAACAATTTAATTAAAACTTTACGCACAGATAGAGGTGGTGAATATTATGATCCTAGTTATTTCCAATCTGTAGGAATTATTCATCAAACAACGGCTCCTTATACACCACAACAAAATGGTGTGTCCGAAAGGAAGAATAGAGCTTTAAAGGAAATGGTTAATTCCATGTTATCCTACTCGGGATTGAGTGAAGGATTTTGGGGAGAGGCCATGTTAACGGCCTGTTATTTGTTAAATAGGGTTCCTAACAAAAATAACAAGATTACCCCATATGAACTTTGGTATAAGAAACGACCTAACTTGTCTTATTTGCGAGTTTGGGGTTGTCGGGCTGTCGTTAGACTTCCAGAACCCAAAAAGAAAATTTTGGGTGAGAAGGGTATTGATTGCATCTTCATTGGATATGCTGAGCATTCCAAAGCATATAGGTTCTATGTTATTGAACCTAATGATTCTGTATCTGTTAATTCGGTTATAGAATCAAGAGATGCAATATTTGATGAGAATAGATTCTCTTCAATACCTAGACCAAAGGACATAGTATCTAGCTCTAATGGAACTCAAGGTGGAGACCTACCAGGTGAAACTCCAATTGAGATTCCTGAACCTCGGAGAAGTAATAGAGCTCGGGTAGCTAAATCATATGGTTCTGATTTTCAACTATATTTAGTTGAGGGATCAAGAGATGAGATTGCTTCTCAATATTCTTACTGTTACAGTACAGAAGAGGATCCAAAGACCTTTGATGAAGCTATGAAATCCCGAGATATTGCTTTCTGGAAAGAAGCAATTGATGATGAAATAGGATCAATAATGGAAAATAATACATGGGTCTTATCTAACCTACCACTTGGTTGTAAACCTTTAGGGTGCAAATGGATCTTCAAAAGGAAGATGAAAGTTGATGGTACTATCGACAAATTTAAAGCTCGATTGGTTATCCAAGGCTTTAGACAAAAAGAAAGGATCGATTACTTTGATACTTATGCACCAGTTGCTCGTATCTCCACAATTAGATAGTTGATAGCTTTAGCAGCTACTCACAATTTAGTGATCCATCAAATGGACATCAAAACAACATTTTTAAATGGTAATTTGGAATAGGAGATTTATATGAAGCAACCAGAAGGATTTGTTATGCCAGGTAATGAGCATAAAGTGTGTAAGTTAATTAAATCTTTGTATGGACTCAAACAAGCCCCTAAACAGTGGCATCATAAGTTTAATGATGTTGTTTTGTCAAATGGATTTGTGTCGAATCAATCAGAAAAGTGTGTATACTGCAAATTCGATGAATCTAGTAATGGAGTCATCATTTGCTTATTTGTTGATGACATGTTGATTTTTGGTACTAACCAAACCCAAGTTGATAAAACTAAAGAGTTTTTGTCCTCGAATTTCTCTATGAAAGACATAAGGGAGGCGGATGCGATTCTTGGAATAAGAATTAAGCGTGAGAATAAGGGTCTTACAATTACACAATCTCACTACATTGAGAAAATTCCCAAGAAGTTTAATTGTGAAGGTTGTGGTCCAGTTAGTACTCCTATGGAAGCAGGTATTAAATTAATGCCCCATGTGGGTAAACCTGTTAATCAACTTGAATACTCAAGAGCAATTGGATGCTTGATGTATGCTATAACAAGCACAAGACCGGATATTGCTTATGATGTCGGAAAATTGAGTAGATTTACTAGTAATCCTAGTATTCACCATTGGGAAGCAATTACTAGAGTATCCTGGTACTTGAAAAATACAATGAATTATGGTTTGTCTTACGTTGGATTTCCTTTGATTATTGAAGGTTATTCTTATGCAAGTTGGATAACCAATAGTGAAGATCATACTTCCACTACTGGTTGGGTATTCTTGCTAGGTGGAGGTGCCATTTCATGGGCTTCTAAGAAGCAAACTTGCATTACTGATTCGACGATGGAAAGTGAATTTGTAGCTTTAGCTGCTGCAGGAAAGGAGGCAGAATGGTTAAGGAACCTTATCTATGAGATTCCTTTGTGGCCAAAACCAATATCTCCTATTTCCATACATTGTGATAGTGCTGCCACTTTGGCTAAGGCATATAGTCAAATTTACAATGGAAAGTCTAGACACTTAGGTGTTAGACACAACATGGTTCGTGAGTTAATTACAAATGGAGTGATTTCTGTGGATTTTGTTCGTTCTCAACAAAACTTGGCAGATCACTTGACTAAGGGATTAGCTAGAGACTTAGTGCACAAGTCGGCTATCGGGATGGGATTAAAGTCCATTTAAATCTCTAACTGTGAGACACCCAATTCCCTTCTAATACAACGTTAGAAGCTGAATTCAATGAGGAAAGCTTACATTTAAAGATTGGAACACATTGTATCATCCCAAGGTATGTGTTCAGACTGCAGTGGGTTAGGTTGAAGTTTATCTTCTTAATAGTTCTTTTGATAAATTGCATTGCAGGTGCAAGACTAAAAGAACTACCTATGTGAGCATGGAGTGTCGCCGCTTCAAGAAGCTAGGACTTGGCTTTCTATATGCTCATGAAGGATATGGACGCAAGGCTTTGTAATAGTGTCAAGTATATGTACATTAGAAACTTGTAGAAACTTATGTGTATATTATCTTCGAGTATTCAAACGAGTTGACGGGTTCAATCCGTAGGACACCCTGATTCTCGAATATTTGGAATGCGTAATATACTATGTGAAAATTCAATCTCTAAGACATTTTCATTTATGCATGAGTTTGGTTTGTTTTGTCTAATTTTAGTAGATCAAGGATTACACTAAAATGGGGGAGGAATGTTGGTGATTTTAGTGTCATCAGTATATTTTATGTAATTGTGATTTACTTGAGATCAAGGGCTTAGTCAAGTTAAGTTATAGTCAAGTTAGGAGGTGCGGAGTGCACGCTTGTACTAGCTAGCTCGATATCGCCAAAATAAGTGCAGGGGTCAAGGGGGCTGCGCCCCCTTGCGGGGTCAAGGGGCAGCGCCCCTTGCGGGGTCAAGGGGCAGAGCCCCTTGCTGGGGCCCCGCTGTGTATTGCTTTGATCTCTTGAAGACAGAACACACATAACAACTTTCTGTGTATTGCTTTGATCTCTCGTGCCTTAGAGACAAAGTGTTTTTCTCTGAATTATCCAATTGAGGATTTCGTGTAACCCGAGGCATATAGGGTCGAAATACTTCAATCTGAAAGTGATCTAAAACTTATGTGTATAATTTAGTCTTCGAGTATTCAAACGAGTTGAAGTTCAATTCCGTAGGACACCACTGATTCTCCGAATATATGGAATGCGACATATAACTATGAGAAGATTCAACTCTTAAACAATTTTCATTATGCATGAGTTTTGTTTGTTTTGTCTAATTTTAGTAATCAAGGATTACACTGAAAATGTGGTGAGGAAGTTGGTGATTTAAGTGTCATCATATATTTTAATGTAATTGTGATTTCCATTGAGATCAATTGGCTTGAGTCAAGTGCAAGTTAAAGTCAATTTAGGAGGTGCAGAGTGCACAGCTATACTAGCTAGCTCGATATCCGCCAAAATAAGTTCAGGGTCAAGGGGGCCTTCTTTTCTGCGCCCCCTAGCGGGGTCAACTGGCAACGCCCCTTGCGGGGTCAAGGGCAAGCCCCTTGCTGGGCCCCCTCCTGTGTATCCTTTGATCTCTTGAAGACAAGAACAACATAACAACTTTCCTGTGTATTGCTTTGATCTCTCGTGCCTAAGAGAACAAAGTATTTTCTCTGAAATATCCAATTGTGTGGGATTTCGTGTAACCCGAGGCAATAGGGTCGAAATAACTTCAATCTGAAAAGTGATCCTATAGAACACGATTGTGGATTTTCATTAACTTGTTATGTATTCCAAAATCACAAAATATATGCTTACAAAACAATACTAAAATATCCATGCAAAAGCGAAGACGAAGTAAAACATTTTATAAACCTTCTTTACAAAACACGAAGTTTGGCTTTACGAAGCCTAGAAACGAGATCTAAGACACCTCTTTTTCAAAAAGAATTAATAACCTCGATCTATAACACCACAACATAGATGAGATAAAGTTAGCATTGCACAAAATACTCTAAATAATAATCATTCAATTGTGAAATTATTCAACACAACTACCATAATCTCGTCCGTAGGGGTAATATGTCCACCATATATGTATCTGAATCAATTGCAACATATGCAAAATATGTTCTGAACGGAACATTTAACACAGAACATTGGGGACCCAAGTTGTTTGTATTCGTTACACAAACATTCAAGTGGAGCGTTCATTAACATTTCTTGGAAATTCCTGACGTGCAAATACATTCTAAAAATCTTATGTACGGGGATTCCAAACAGATTCTCCTTCAAGAAAGGTTACTTGACTTGAAGATGTTGAATAAATAACATTGTAGGCACAGGTATACTTCGTTGTTACCAAACCTCTTAGAATTAGATTATTATTAAATTTTAAAATGATTAGAAATATAATTATTATGCGTACATGTTGGTAATATGCTAAACAAATAAGTTAAAGTTGGTAGAACATAAATATGCCCTTATGGAAATATGTATTCACTAGAAATGCCATTTGTTTGGCTTTCTAGATTAAGAGATTTTTGTTCATTAGAGTAGAATGAACGCGTCTCTCACGTAGTTGAATTAAATTCTCAACTTACCACTAAAAAATGGAAATCTTCTATGGATTGGTTTCAGGAGAATCAAATCAGATAATTTAATTAATACCTCACTTTCAGAAAACACACCGAAAATTCTATACATCTTTCACTAACCAATATTATTGCTAACGCCAAATTTCCAAACTATAAATTAATAGTACGTCGCATCAACTGAATAGAAGACAATACATTCTTAAAATCTTATGACGGGGTTTTCAAAAGATTTCTCCTTCAAAGGTTACTTACTTGAAGATGTTGAAGAAAACACATTGTAGGCAAAGGTATATCTTCTTTCCAAACCTCTTAGAATTTAGATTATGTATTAAATGTTAAATGATTATATATTATTATGCTACATGTGGTATATGCTAAACAAATAAGTTATAGTTAGTAGAACATAATTTATGCTTATGGAAATAGTGTAGTCACTAGAAATGCCATTTGTTGGCTTTCTAGAATTAAGAGATTTTGTTCATTATGAACTCGTCTCTCACGTAGTTGAATTAGAATTCTCTACATACCTCTATAAAATGGAAATCTTCTATGTCCACTAGTAGCAAACTCGTATAGATGAAGAAAAGTGAATTAGTGGGTAATTATTAACATAGAAGTAGGATTAGTTTTTCATCCTCGGAAAGGCATGACATCAAAATCACTATGGATGAAACAAACTCCTTTCGACTACGACATCCGCATCGTCTACACGTCTACAATAAACTACATCTATTGAATTCTTCTCATCAAACTTTAAGTCCATTCTATTATTCTATCATTTTTCAAATATTACAAAACGTGGCAATTAATTATTTCATCCGAAGTAATTAATTTATTCAATTGATAAGAAGTTGATTGAAAACGTAACTAAATCCTCTCTCTGCTTGACAACTTGATTATTTCGTCCAAAGTAATCAAAGTGTTTTAATTAACGAAAGGTTAATTAAAATGTCAATTAAATTTTGTCAATCATCTCTAAACCATCTCTCGATCCAAAAATCTTGACAACTTAATTATTTCATTGGAAATTATTTAAGTTTACTTAACTAGAGTATATAAAATAATATTACTAGTAACTCCCGACGTAGTTTGATAATTGTATATTCACAAAACTAGTCAAAATCAAAAAAAAAATTCTCACATAGGCGGCCCCCTTAAAATTAAGGGGACCGGTCATGTTAAAGTGGGCGGCCCCCTTAATAATTAAAGGGACCGGCCTATTAAAATCGCCAAACAATCCTTTCCTTATGCAAAATCGATTACCAAACACCAATTTAAAATTCTTTCTTCTCCCCTGCTTCTGTGTGATGAAAACCAGCACCCAAAACCATCAAA